>PVKZ01004328.1:0-88443 GCA_004027375.1 Macroglossus sobrinus
GGATATAGCAAGATGATAGCTGTCTACAAGCCAGGAAGAGGGCCCTCATCACAACTCAAACTGGCACTTTGATCTTGGACTTCTAGCTTCCAGAACCATGAGAAATAAATATCTCTCATTTAAGCCACTCTGCCTGTTTGCTCTGGCAGCCCGAGCTAAGACAGAAAGGGAGAGGCAAAGAGCTAAAATACTCTTGCACAAAGATGGGTAATACCCAGGCAGGCACGGTGATGAGGTACCCAGGAGAGCAAGGTGAGAAGACAGGAATGGTCAATGAGCTGTAGTTGGCATTAACTCATGAGTTCTTCAACCCCACCTCTCTCTCCTACCAAATATTTTAGTGCTTCATTTACCACTCTAAAAGGAAATCCATAAATAACATGACCTACCTAAATACATAATTTATAAATAATATTACAGGTCCTAAGTATAAAAGAAGTAAGAAATCAAATAAAAGTAATTTATTAAAAATAACGTGACTTTAAGTATAATATAAAGAAAAAGTAAAATACAAGTAATTTATAACAAAATCATTCGTATTTTAATCTCCTAGTGGTCAGGCACAATGATACTAGAAGATTTAAAGGAAGAGTTGCTTGGTGAGATCTGAGTAAGATCTGTAGTCTATTCAATTGTATTGTGCCAATCAGCTTTCTGATTTTGATAATTAACTATAGTTAAGTAAGATGTTTCCACCGAGAGAAGCTGGGTGATAGGGACCTCTTTCTTTGTACTATTTTTGCAGCTTGTTGTAAGTCTATAATTATTTCAAAATATGAGTTAAAATTTTAAAAAGGAATTGGAAGCTTGTGCATATGTAGATTCATTGTGATTTTGACAGCCTGATACATACAGCCAGATGAGCCAAATATTACAATGGTGTCCCCATTTTGTAATTTCATTTTTTGAAGTAGTGAGCAATTCCTAAATAAAACAAAGTCCAGTTTCACCTTGATTTGTAGGAGTTGAATTGCTGGAAAATTTGGTGATATTAAAACTTTGCAAAAAGTTGCTTTGTGTTTATATGTAAAAAACATTAGGTGCAGACTCAGGTCAATCATATTAGGTTTTTCATGTACATGAATATCCAGTGGAATATTTGAAATTCACATGAAACAGCAGACAATCTTTGTGATATGGGATTATCCTGTGTGTTTCTAGATGCCAGTCTTCCTGGACACGTCGACTAAATGGCAGTGGGGAAACCCAATCATCCATCAGACTAGCCAACCCTTCCCCCCAACACACTGAAAGGCATTACCAAGTACTGTAATCGCCTCTCCAGAAAATGGCTTGCATCTTCTCTTTTTGCACATCCTTTCTCAACTCTGTGTGCCTTTAGCCTGGTCCATGTCAGCATCATTCTAATGAATAAACCTTCTGCAACCAGGTGCCAGAGCTGAATTCCTGAGAATGGAATCATCCTCTGAGGTTGGTGCAGAGAGAGAGGAAGCTTATCCACAATCTCAAAGGCCTTCCCGTGGTGCAGCCCAGCCCCATGCCTGAGCCCAGGTCCTATGCCAGGCTGCTGCTCTCCAGCCAGCTTTCTGGAATTCAGAACATGAGTAGGAGTTCCCTCCGTCCTATCCCATGCATGCTAATACATCTTCAGAGAATGATCTTCCCAATCAGCCTTCACAGTTTCATACTAATAAAAGGCAAACGTGGAGCTGGGGAAGAAATGTGACCCTTGACAAAAAGAATCTCTAACAGGACTAAAAATGCTTATGAGCTGTGTGACCCTGAGCAAGTCACTTAATCTCTCTGAGTCATTATGTCCTCAAATTATGTAAGAATGATGTGAAATAGTTTATATAAAAGAGCTCTGTAAACTCTAAAATGTTGTATTAGTATGATAAATTGCTATCGCTGTTGTTTGTCATTTGAGTCAGTTCGGTGATCCATTTAAATATGCCAAATGAGTAAGAGAGAAATGGGTGGGAATCCTGACTTATACAAACCTAAAATACAAACACTTTTCAAATCCATCATCTAGACCAGGGGTTGACAGACTATATGGCCTGTGGGAAAACCTGGCCCATAGCCTGCTTTTGTAAATAAAGTTTTATTGGAACAGTCCCATGCTCATTTGATGATACATTATCAGGCTGTTTTTACATTACAATGGTAGAGCTGATCAGTTGTGACAGAGAGAAGATGGCCCGCAAAACCTCAAATATTTATTATCTGGTCTTTTACAGAAAAATCTGCCAACCCCTGGTCTATACAGTCAACAGAAGGATTTGTCTAAAGGGCACAACCATGTCCCTACCCACCCCTTCAACGGTTCCTGTTGGTTACATTATAAAATATTTAGCATGGAAGGCAAGGCACCCACGGTCTTGCTTCAGCCCAGCCATCCATCCTCATTCTTCTGCTCTAAACTGCATGCTTTAGAAAACAAGCCTCTTTCTTGCAGTTCCCTCGCTCGATGCTGTTTCTTACCCCATGCTTTTACCAAAGACCACAGGCTGGCTTAGAATGGTTCTGGCAGGTTGGGACCTGAACTCCTTTTCCAGCTCACATCTGGACCTCATAGCCTCATCCCTGAAGGCCTCAGCCTTACCCTGTCCTCTCAGCCTGGGAAGACCCTGAAAGAGTGAGCATCACTCAGAAACTTGGCTCTAGAGTGTGTAAAACCCCAGCTCAATGTCTGCGGTGCAGGAAGTAGCAACAAATAGCTGCTAGCAGTACTTCTCACCGCCTTTGGGCAACTGTCAGGGCCCAGAACGCTCCAACTTTTGTGAGGTCATGAGGATACAAGGGGAGGAAGACTCCCCTTCTCTACTGCCTGCCTGCTGCTCCAAACTTCCTCCCCTCTCTGGGAGATGACATGGATTTTTCTAAAGAAGTAAGGCCATAATTTCAAGTGCTCTATAATGATTTCTTAGTTACATAGACACTTAATACAGTTTTCTGAGAGTCTAAGTCCATAGTCATTCTAGACCTCCTACTGACTTGAGTGTAATTGCTGCTAATAGATAAAAAGGTGATTACTCTGGAACCTGCCTTCTGGTTTCAAAGCAGATGATCCCACACGCTGTGCTCGGGGGATCCGGAGAGTGTTACTGTTGTGCCCCATTGTGCCCCAGTCTCTGCTCTGTTCAGAAAGACTCAATGATCCAATGAATTATGGGACCACTGAGTCTCTTGCTGGGAAGGGACATTGAGGTCCTACAGGAAGCAGAATGATGGCCCCCAAAGATGTTCACATCCAAGTCCCCTGGACCTGTGGATATGTTACATTACATGGCAAAAGGAAATAAAGGTAGCAGATGGAATGAAGGTTGCTAATCAGCTGAGCTTAAAATAGGGAGCTTGTCCTGGAGTATCTAGAGGTGCCCAGTATAACCATGAGGGGTCTTAAATGTGGCAGACAGAGACGGAAGAGGAGGTCAGAGCGATGTGATGGAAGAAGGACTCAAACCGCTGCGGCTGGCTTTGAAGATGGAGGAAGGGAACCACGCACCGAGGAGTGGGGTGGCCTCCAGAAGTGGAAAAAGGCCAGGGAACAGGTTCTCCGCCAGCCTCCAGAAAGGAACACAACTCTGTTGACACCTGGGTTTGACTCCAGTAAGATTCATGTTGTGTTTCTAACCTATAGAGCTCTAAAATAATATATCTGTGTTGTTTTAAGGCCTTAAGTGTGTGGTAATTTGTTACACCAGCCACAGATAACTAATGCAGGTTTCTGGTCTATTCCTGCTTCTTACCTGATATAGAAACCCCACTGCAGCAAACCCAATATGTGGTCAGCCAGCCTCTGCTTCAGGACTTCTGGTAACTGGGAGATCACTCCTTAGGACACAGCCCATCTGATATTGCTCATCTGTCATCGCTGGGGAAAGCTTCCTCTGTGGGCTCAAAATTTTGTCTCTCATCATTTTGTTTCACCTTGGAAAACACCCTCCCTTGCTCTTCAGGCCTCTTGGCTAACAAGCATCCCATCCCTGCCCCCACCCCTGGCCACGGCAACTGGTTCAGGATGGCATAACTCCAGCCAGGAAAACTGGAACCGATGAAACCTAATTCTTCGGTGGACTTAGGTGGGAGGACAACCACTGGGAAAGAGGCACTCTTCTCTGAACCCCACAAATGTGGACTCAAATACCAATCCTGAAGATGGCTTTTAACTCAGAATCTTGGCAAGGCAAGAAAAGAAAAATCTGAGAAGACAAACCTGCATGAGAATAAACTGTGGGTAGTTTTGTAAAACATAAAAATATATAGTAAATCAAAAATAATATTATGGAGTCACTCCAACTTTTTTCCAGTTTACTCTCTCACTTGAAGTCTTGTCAACTTGCTAAATAGTCATTGGAACTCTTTCTGTCTCTCTGTCTCTGACCTTTTTCTCTCCCCATATCTGCCTATCAGCTTCTCATACAGACACCCAAGTTATGGAGAAGAAAACAGTCCAAGGACCCTTCCATTGCTCCCCCTAATCCCCCAGCCACAAAGTGTCATCGTTCCCATGGATGACCAAGGCCGAGGGGCTCTTGGGAGCCCGTCCAGGAGACAGTCACTCTGTCCTCACTGGGGAGGCCTGTGTGTGAGCACTTAGGCCTTTAGAAGTCCAAGGACTCTGTGCCCTTTGAAGTGCACTTTCTCCTCCCTCTGGATCTAGGCCCAACCCAGGTGCCAGCCATTCTCTCTCCTGTTCTGAAGAGTAAGTGGAAAGTTGCTGCCAATAGGTCTGAGCAGCATCTGTGGCTTGGGGCCGGCCTCTGATCTCCTGAGACCTGTAGGTGGGAGTTAGCAGGTGTTGCCCAGGAACCCACACAGTTTATCCTCAGAAATATTTGTTGAATAAATGAGTGGATAAGAGGAGGAGGAGGAGGAGGAGGAGGAGGAGGAGGAGCAGGAGGAGGAAGAGGAGGAGGAGAAATAAGAAAGGGGAGGGGGAAGAGGGGGGGTGGAAAGACTGAGAAAGAGAGAGATCTCTTTCTCATTACCTCCTTTCCTACTTTTGAGAGTGAAAGCATGAGATTTAGAGAAATCTTGCATTCTGTTTATTTCACACAATAACCATTGCAAATGTCCACTTGGAATACAAGCATAATAACCATAGTAATGGTTCTTTGAACTTCCACTGGGCTAAAATAAACAGCTACTTGAACAAACTTCCTATCAAAATTATATTTTATGCACAATAACTAAAAGGTAGAAACAACTCAAATACCCATCAACGAATGATGGATAAACAAAATGTGGTCTATCCATACAATGGAATATTATTTAGCCAAAAAAGGAAGGATGTACTGATATATGCTATAACATGGATGAACCTCAAAATGCTAAGTGAAAGAAACCGAACACAAGAGGTCTCCTATTTTGTAATGCCGCTTATATCCAATACCCAGAATAGGCAAATCCATGCAGATAGAAAGCAGATTAGTGGTTGCCAGGGGAGGCAGAGGAGGGAGCAATGACGAATGACTTCTTAATGAGTGTGGAGTCTCCTTGGGGAGTAATGAAAATATTTGGAACTAGATGGAGAGGATGGTTGCACAGTATTGTGAATGTACTGAAAGCAACTAGATTGTATACTTTCAAATGGTTAATTGTATGTTATGTGAATTTCACCTCAATTTTGAAAAAAGATTACATTGCATAATATATGAACTGGTCACCATACCATCTGGCAGCTTCTCTGCATCCATCTATGAGGACTATTACAATCTTAAGGGCTTGCTTTACAATCTGGGGATAATTCCTCTGCTTCCTCATTTGACTTTCCCCTCAGCTTCTCACTTGGCTGTAGGTATTGCTAGAATTTGGCTTCCCAGGCTTTCTCTCATTAGGACTTTCTCCACCAGGCTCTCTGCGATTCCCTGTTCCCCGGTTCCCAATTCTACCCTTTCAGTGGCCACACCTCAGCGGACCCCCTTCTTTCACCTGGAGCCAGTCTCCAACCAGTGCAGCTGGATATGAAACCAAAAGGTCAGAGGTTAACCACCAAATCTGTCCTACTTGAGTTTTGGTGACATCTGCAGCCAGGAGTGGCTAGAATCATGTTTGATCTTGATTTCCTCCTCTGGCTCTCTGTCATCCAGTTCTACTTCGAGCACAGGCCGTGGCCACCGCAGTTCATTGGGTTCTGGTACAGTGGGTCATTTCCCACTCTAAGATCTCATAACTATTGTCAGAGCACCCTGAGGCCCTGCCTCTGCAGCTCTGATCACGGGATCTCTCAGACATAGCCTCTGCCTTTGTCTCTGTCTGCTCAGGTCCCTCCTCTTGCCCTCTGATACTGCAGATGTGTGCTACAGATCTGTGTGAGATGAGCAGGCCAGTGGGGGTTCCTGAGCATGTGCACGAGCTCTGCAAAGCCTTCCAACTGCAGCTGCATGCCAGGAGGCTTTGGTGGCCCCGGATGCCTCAGGTAAGGGTGTGTGGTCCCAAAGGCTCTCCTCCTCTACTCCAAGAGATGCAGCAGCTATCCCTAGGGCTGATGTCGAACACCGTACCTCTACCATATGGGTTGAATTGTGTCCCCTAAAAGGATACATTCAAGTCCTAAACCCTGTGAATGTGGCTTTTTTTTTGCAGATGTAGTCAAGTTAAGACGAGGTCATTAGGATGGGCCTAACTCCAACATGCCTGGTGTCCTTATAAAGAAGGAAATTTGGAAACAGATGTAGAGAAACAGCCATGTAAAGAGGGAGACAAAATCTAGAGTTAGTCTGACACAAGTCAAGGAATGCCTGGGGTTCCTAGAAGCTGGGAGAAACCAGGAAGGATGCACCCCTAGGGCCTTCAGAGGGAGCAAGGCCCCACCAACATCTTAAATTGTAGACGTCTTGCCTCCAAAACTATGAGAGAAGAAATTCCTCTTGTTTTGAGCCACCTTGTTTATGGTGCTTTGTTATAGCAGCCTTAGCACGCTAATACACTCTTCCACACCACATCTCCTAAAGACAGAGATAAAAGACATATTTTGAAAATGGAAAAGCTCTCCACACATGCGAGAATGTGTTTCTAATTATTTCACAGAATTGTTGAGGGTCAGGAAGTTTACCTGAGAAAGAAGGATGTTTGAAAGGTGTTAAGCACCCATCACATATTTTTTTTAGGAAATAATGATTCCATTATTATGAAAGCAGAACCAGTCCTGATCGCCAGCCTCTCTTCTTCCTTGCACACTTATCTGTAACTTCTTAACCATTTATATTACTCTTTCTGTCAGTTCCCATCTCCCTTCTTCCCCTTTAATGCCTCACAAACATGAAGAAGCAATCATCCCTGACAGCTTAGTTAGGGACATGGGATGGGTTAACCCAGATCCAAAACATGCCGCACACAGTTAACTTTACCTGCGGGCGGCTGGGAGCCCCTGTCTCCCTCCAGGCTTGTGTGTGTGCACTCATGTGTGCCCCTGGAGCATAGGGAGAGAATCCAGTGATATTTCACACAAATGAGAAATGTTATTCTGCAGATTAAAGCCTCGCCAAGCCTGGTTTTGTCTTTATTTATGCTTTTCCATTTCCCTCTGCACTGACATGGGTGCCCATGCTGGGGAGCACCGAAGGACGTAATTGGCGAGGTGAAGGATTGTTGAGCGGCCCAGACACTCCCTCACAGGGCTACCCCCCTTCTCTCCCCCATCTGTCACCATCTAATGTGACAAAGTTTTTATCGGGCATTGAGGCACAGGAGATTAAAAGTAAATACTGCAATCAGGAGGCAGCTGGGGAGAAAATGCAACGCATTTCACAGTAAGCTGCACAGCTCATCAGAGTAGCCTTGTGGCTCCAGGAGGCAAGGGTGATGGGGGATGGAGAATTCCAAGTTGGGGTGGCGGGGGGAGACACAGGCCCAGGCAGCTATGCTTTCACACTTTGGTCATCAATAATGAAATGATAGCAGTCGCCATATATCAAGTGCCTACTGTGTGCCAGCCATTTTGACCAGGTGGTTTTGTTACATTTTTCAATTTAATTCTCACTATTATTATGTAAAGTTAGAACAGGTTCCTCCTTTAAAAGCATCTGAAGGTCAGAGAGGTTAAGAAAATGCCTAAGGTCACACTGCTGGTGAGGGACCCAAGATTCTTTCTCCTCCTTCCTATCCTCTTCTTCAATGAACAAATATTGGACTTTGGGTTTGCAAGATAAATTGTCATGAGAGAAATTGTGGGGGTTTTTTCCATCTTCATTACAATGTTGGACTAAACCATAAGCTTCCGCCATTAATTTAATTATATATGTATGTATGTATGTATGTATGTGTGTGTGTGTATGTGTGTTTTGATTTAAAAGTAAGCTCTGTGTTTTGATTGTTTTATTTTTTTCTGTTTGGTATCTCTAGCACTTAGAACATTGTCTGGCATATAGTAGGTGTTCAACAAATATTTGTTGGATAGTTGAATGAACAAATATTGGTCTAGTTTAATATGGTGGAATATTGGCTGCTAAAGTGTGGGCTTTACACCAGCAGCATTGGCATCACCTGGGAGCTTGTTGGGAAAGCATGCTCTCAGGCACCACCCTAGAACTTCTGAATCAGAATCTGCATTTCAACAGGTTTCTCAGGTGATTCATTTGCCTGCTATAGTTCAAGAGACATTGGCATATATGTAAGAACTTTTGTCTTGATGGCCCAGGCTTTCCTGCTTTATCATCATGGGAGAAGGAGGTTGCATTCACATCTACTCCTGTGGTAGTGCACCATCAAATTCCTTCGTTAAATCATCACCATTAGATGGTCTTTCGGGATAGTCTGAATTAGCTGTGGATGGATACCTGTAAGTCCTTTCTCCCTTTGTTTCTCTGCCCCTTTCCTTTTTCTCTGTCCTCCCTACAGTTTCCAGCCATGTAGTCCTTGCCAACAGTAGATATCCTTGAAATCTTTAGACTGGGCACTTAACTTAGCCACATGCTTTCTCTCTCTCTCTCTCTCTCTCTCTCTCTCTCTCTCTCTCTCTCTCTCTCTCTCTCTCTCCCTTAGAGAAAATTAAAAAAAAGAAAATCAAGACATTAATATCCCTCATGGATAGAGATGCAAAAATAAGCCAAATAAGCCTTTACTTGTCGTGATCCATTGGAAAATAGAATCATATTCCTTCATTTCCATTTACAGCTAGAGAATGTGAGACCCAGGAGGGAGGAGAAGCCTCATGTAGGCCAATGATACAAACACTGAGAAGTATTGCGTCCTTGATAGGAAAATGCAGCACTGGGCCAGATAACACCTACGTGCTACAAAAACAATTTCCTTTATTGAGCCTGTGTGTTGTTCCTTTCTTCTTGCTTTACCCTTGTGGGCTCCATGACCTTGGGGGAAAATACGTGTGGCTTTGACTCTAGTCTCATGCTCCAGCCTCTAACATAAACCAGTATCTAGCTGCCAGCCTTCAGATGATTTGGGATGTAGTCATGTACTTTAAGTCACTACTCAGCAGCACCCCTTATCACATTGCTACCAGTAACTTTATCAGATACTATCAATTTAAATGTATTTTTCTCATTTAATACTTCCAAAATCAGAGTGCAACTTAGAGAAGTACTTTTGATAGACTGCTTTGTTAAAAAAAAACTTTTATTGACTCGATAGTGTGTGTCACAATTAATGGCATCTTTGAATTGAGAGAATAAGGTATTAAGGTTGTAACAGAGTGAGACACAGCACGGGTACATTTTGACAAATGATCAGGAGCTTAGGAAATGTAGAAATGAGGATAAATTAATAATCACCGAATAATCATAATTAATACTACTTATTGAGTGCTTATTTTATGCCAATTAAACATTTTTCTAATTCTTAAGTAATCCCTCAGGAAGATAATGTGACTTTATTCATTTTAAACATACATGTGTTATGGTCTCCATCATGTGGTCTTTTTCTTCAATAACAACTTCTTTGACATAAAATTCACATGCCATAAAATTCACCCTTTTAAAGAGTACAATTTAGTGGATTTTAGCATATTCACAGTGTTTTTTTTTTATCTGAATTTCTTTGGGATCTGATCTTATATCTGCCAGTTTTAACTCATGGTGGATTACTTGCTCATGCATTTTGTGATTTTAGATTGTGAGCTCATCTTCAGTGAGGCTTGTGTGGAAATCCTGCATTGATTGGATAGAGGATGTATCCCTCTGGAGGGGGGACCTGACCCACAGGGTCCAGAGAGAGAACTGCCAACTTCTCTACCTGGACCTCAGTGTCCTCTTCGTGGAGTAGTGCAGACTGCTACATGTGGTTATTGAGGGACCCCAAAGATCATAAAGCCCTGAGCAGATGTACGTATGTTTGCATTGTTGTGGCAGGACCAATGCCACCCCTACACTAGGGTACAGTCTCCTCAAGGGTTTATCTTACTTTATTCACCACCACTCCTCTTGTGTCTAGATCAGAGCCAGCCATTGTGGGTACTCAATAACTAGCTGTTAGAGGAATTAGTCATCCCTTGGGGATTAGGACATGGACATCTTTGGGGTGTTATTATTCAGCCTATCACAGAAGGAATTTTCTAAATAATCTTTTCAGTTTTCTTAACATTATATAAAGAAGAAACAGGTCCAAAGCAGTCTTCTGGAATGCAACCTCGTGCTCTTTTCATTCTGCCTACTACCCCCACTTGCTTAAGTGCTCAAGGTAGACTAGAAAATGAGTAAATAGGGTTCACTTGAGGAGCCATGCTGGAAGAGGTGAGATGTGAGTGAAACCTGGATGGAGAGGCTGGGCAAAGCTTGCTGGCAGCAGAGTTCTAGCAAGAGGAGAAGTTGGGAAATGTCAATTCACTCAGGAGTTTCTAATAGTCCCAGATCTGGATACCTAAGTCAAGGACAGAAGGAGTAACAGTTCTGTTCGATTTACAAGCATTTATTGAGTGCCTTTTGTGTTGTGCTGAGCTCAGCTACAAGAGGAATGAAACCCATCACTCACCTAGAGAGACTTATGAAAGAGGTGGTTCATATGATGGAAAAGAGGTGCAAGCTTTATAGAATAAGACAGGCTTGAATCTGAATCCAGTTCTTCTACTTACTAACTTACTAACTATATGACCCGGGGAAAAATGAATCTCTATAATAATGTCCTCATTCATAAAATAGTAATTACCATTAATTCTCTATATTCCATGGCAAGCATCAAAAAATCTGCTTTTTCCCCTAGTCCTAGAACTAAGACTAGATTGTATGACTGAAACTGGCAGGCTTCCTGAGTCTTGTTTTACTTACCTTTGTAACAGGGATAACATTGCCCATTTTGGAGACCAGATGAATGCTTGCTAAGCACTTTTATGCTTAGCTCTGGCCACTTTTGCCAGAGCCCAGGTGGAGATTGTAAATAGCCAGAGGCACGTGGACCCTGGGGGCACTCCAGGGCCTGCCTGGCTGCCACAAGAGTGAAGAGATCCCACCGTGCATAAACCATTTGTGTCCCTGACACACAAATTGGAGAGCTCTGCTTTGGAAGGTTGTCGAGAGGAATAAATGACATGATCCAAGGCCATTTCTCAGCCACTCCACCACTGACATTTTAGGCTAGATAATTCTTTGTTGTGGGATTGTTCTGCACTTCGTAGCATGTAGCAGCATCTCTGGCCTCTACCCACCAAATGCCAGTAGCAGCGCCTAGAAGTGACAACCAAAAAATGGTTCCAAATGTTGCCATATGTCCTCTCAGGGACAAAATCATCCCTGGTTGAGATCTATGGGAAAGCACTCTGTTAGCCTAAATGTGTAAGATATCATTCTTGTAATGAATTACTCTTATATTGTCAAATGGTGACGGTATGTTACCTTTGAGGCAGCTATGTCCATTTCAACCAGAGCCCTACAGAGACAATCTGAGATCAAGGTTAAGTGGGGGTTTTGAGAATGCTTTAGAAAACAAGTGAGGAAAGTGCTTTTGAACAGCCAGAAAGTGCTTTGTGTACAGTAAGCAGTGCCAGTCTCACCGCTTGCAGACTGGGTGGGAAGAGGCAAAAGACCTCGCTCTGGCCTTGGCTGCTCCACCACCTGCTGGGTCTCCCCAGATAGGTCACTCTCCTCCTTAAGCCTCTGCTTCCTCACTCACTGGACTCTGAGGTCCCTCAGTATGTCTGTCAGTTCTAACTGTCAAAACAGCCATGGACAGGGATGGGAGAAGGTCCAGCGGGAGCTGGAAAGATGGCCCACCAATCTGTGGCATTTGGAAACTGGTAGGATTTTAAATCAAAGCAGTGAGTCGAACTGAATAAAGAGTCATCAAAGCTAATTAAAGGTCAATCATGCACCTATAATCCATGGGCAGAAGATGTGGCCTTTCTAGGCTTGGGCACAGGGAGCAGGGAACCTACTTAAAATCAAAAGAAAATGTAACTGTTTATTCTTTCTGAGGAGGAAAATATCTCTCTATTGCTTCCTTCCTCTAGCTAAGGCTTGTGGGAGGGGGAAAAGGGAAAGATAGCAAGGTCCAAACTTCTGCCACATTTCTGTGGCTACTGGGTGAGTCCTGTAGTGACTGGTTTTTGCAGAGCAGGGGGCTGAGATTTGGAGGGTCAGGTGAGGCCAGAGCGGAAGGCATAGGCCAACACAGGGCTGAGATTGTCTCGCGTAGCAAGATGAGGAAGTTGCGTTTCTGGGAGAAGGTGGATGAAAGGCAGACTAGAGAAGAGTTCAGCAGAGTGTTGTAAGGTTGCAGGTTGCTGATGGGACCCAGAAAAAAACTCTTCCAGACTTTTAATGATGTTTGCTACACATGCAAATGCCTTGCGTCTGTAATGGTTTGTGTCTGTTTCTCGCAAGGGTGGATATGAAGGAAAGGGAGTTGAATGGAACAAGGTCAACCCAAGCATATTAGATTCCTAAGGCTGTTGTAACAAAGTACCACAAACTGGGTGGCTTAGGACAACAAGAAGTCTGAAATCAAGGTGTCAGCAGGGCCATGCTGTTTCTGAAGGCTCTAGGGAAGGATCTTTCCTTGCTTCTTTCTGGAGGAGGTGGTCTAGGGTGAGAGGCTGAGGCCCCAAGGTTGGAGCCTTGAGGAGCACCAGCAAGAGGACGATCTCTCAGCCAGAGCCATCCTCTACCCTGCCCCAGTGGACAACAGAGCCTAGCTCTGAGCCACCGCCATCCTGACTCCTGAACTTGACTCCCTGGTCTTGCTCATCTGAAATAAGCTTCTTAGAGAAAGGACTGGGTCTGTCTTGTGCACCACTGAGGAAAAGGCTGCTGGTGCAGCTCGCCCCTCTGCACTGACCTCCCCTCTGCACTCACATCTTCTCTGCGCACACCCCTCCCTCTGCATTCATCTCTGTATTCTGTACCACCTTTGCACTTAACCCTGCAGGTAGTCATTGCAAGTACCCTTGACTGCAAACTTGCAAGTACCCTTGACTGTCTGGGGGAAGCATGCTTGGTCTGCACAAGGGTTAGGCTGGAAGTAGCAGGAACCTAATGCCCTTGGGAGCAACCTTCAGCCCTCACAGATGACCACTGGGAGCTGAGGGTAAATACTCAGCTCCTCTGCCTCCATAGGGGTAGGACAAGTATGAGACTGGCTGTATACACTCTCTCCAAGTCCTGAGCATGACTGAGCCCCAGGCAACCACAGTGTGACTCACTTATTGACCCCCTGCATCACCTTCTTTCCCTTCCCAGTTTCACAGTCTCCCATTCTCTTACTGGGGTTTCTGGGATCATGTCCCAACAAATTGCCTCACTTATATCATATCTCAGGCTCTGCTTCAGGAATAATCCAGCTTGGGACAACTGCTGAGTGCCCAGAATGGTGCCTGGCTTATAGCCGAAAAGGAAAAAGGACTTTTCGAAGAAATTAGTAGATTCCTGCATCTGTGCTTCCCAGCACAAAGAGGCCACCTGAAGAGCTTTGGTTGGAAAGAGGACCCCTGTACACACACACTCGGAGTCTCTGCTATGGTTGCCACTCGGTGTCTCTTCTGCAAATGCAGAACCCAGGTTCCCATGGCCCCCTGGAGGACCTTTGCACCCCACCTAGCAGCATGGGCTGGGGCTGCTGCAGCAGGGTTCCTGTGCTCTTTGCAGTGGCCTGCAGGCCCACTCCCAGTGTCCCATGTACACAGGGGCTCCATCCTCTTCCAGGGGCTCCCAAAATCTGGGCAGCCTTGGCATCCCAACCTCCCTCTCCATTGTCTCTGTGTTAGCAAACTTGGACTAATCAACTGAGTGTGTGTGTGTGTGTGTGTGTGTGTGTGTGTGTGTGTGTGTATTTGTGTGCTGGGCACTTCTGTGTGTGTGTATGCATGTTTAGCTTCTGTGTGTGTGTGTACATGAACTTGTGTTTTTTTTGCTTCCATGTGTATTTGTGTTTGCACGGTGGCTGCTGTCACTACGCTGCTAATGGAAATACTGCCACGGATCGCAACTCTCAATTAGCTCCTGGGACGATCGCTGTGACAGCCAGTTACTGAACAGCAAGGCCTAAAGGAATGAATTAATTTGTAGTACACGGCAGTTAAAGTCACCGTGTTAGCAACGACCCGACAGCCAGAGACCCTGATAAAGGAGCTGGGGCCGCTGGGCATCAGTGGGCAGGGGTGAGGTGTCTCCCCTGTGGGCCTGACCTGGGAAGGGGATCAGAGGAACATCGGGGACCTTTGCCAAGCTCAGGACCATGCAACACATCAAGTACTCTCTAGCACTACACCACCCACGCCAGGGGAGGCGGGCCCTGGCTGGCACACAGCCAGAAAGGAGGCCCAGGATGCAGGAGATGGGAGAGGGTGGGGAGACTGTGTTCTTTCTCTCTGCACAGAGGACTTTCTATTTGGCTCATTTTGGCCAGAATGAGGCCAGGTGACCTCAAGGATGTGGTCTTCCCAGGCCAGCTAGGGAAACTCTCAGACACCAGGGAGGAACAGAAGCTTCCCTGCCCCATGCATTATTTATGATTCTTATTTTTTTAATTGAGCTGAAATTCATATAAATTCAGTTGACCATTTTAGAATGTACAGTCAGTGGCAAGTCGGACATTCACAGGGTTGTGCCACCACCACCTCCCTCCAGTTTCAAAACTTTTCATCACCACACAAGGACAACCCGTACCCATGATGTAAATCATCCCCCATTCTCCTTCCCCCAGCCCCTGGCAACCTCTAGTCTACTTTCTGATTCTATAGATTTGTCTACTCTGGATACTTCCTATAAAAAGAATCATACAACATGTGACCTTTTATGTCTGGCTTCCTTCACTTAGCATAATGTTTTCAAGGCTCATCCAAGTTGTAGCAGGTATCAGTACTTCATTCCTTATATGGCTGAAAGGATTCTTTATAAGTAAAGTGTGTGCTGGTTTAAGCAAATGAAAAATAATGGAGAACTGATTATGAAGATAGCTGGCACCTCATGGGCCTCAAGCAGAACTGTACCTGAACTCAGCGGGTCCTGGAGCTTCTTCTTGCCTTTCCTTTGTTCTGGTGGCCCCTACCCTCCTCTTCCATTAGGTACTGTAGCTCTCAAGTATATGTGTGCTCTGAGTTCAGTGTCCACAGAACCTAACCTTGTCATTTCCCAGCTCCCCTTCCAGTGGTGGGGATGAGAACCTGGTGGGTCCTCTTGTGTCTGCTAAATGGCTCTGGTCTACCACTTGTCCAGGAGTGCAGAGCCATATAATAATACATGCAGGGCCTCCCAGAGCCCACCATTGGCAGGGTGCATAGTTTCTGAGAAAGGAAGATTATTGGCTTGTGGCCTGGTCAAACATCCAAAAGCAGACCCTTGAACTGCCCCATGATGGGAAAGGGCAGAAAGAAAAAGCCATCAAGGAAATGATAGCTTGCCTCCTGGGAAGCCCCATCCTTCTACCAGGCCCCTTGTCCAGAGTAAACTAGCACATCAAGGGATCTGGGGGCTGGGCCAGGCTGGGGAAAGACGTGGAGATGGAAATGTCCCCTTACAGGACACAGAGAGGCCACAGTGGAGATCAGTGAGAGGTACTAGGGGATGGTAAGAGAGAGAAAAAACCTCAAACGGCTCATCTTGGGCTCATTCTTTCTTGAGGTGTGGTTGGTGACTGGAGATCCTCTGTGCTACCTGCCTTTCCTTTGCTTCAGTTTGTTTATCTGAAAATGGGGCAAATAGAAGCTACTCTCTTCTGAACTTGCTTGGAGCTCTGCAAACCAAGATCAAAGCAAACATTGAGCAATAAATGCCTTCCCTCACCTTCCCCTCCCCACCAGTCCTTGAAGTTCCATGGAAACCGAGAGTACAGAAGACAAGACAAGATTCCAGCAGACAACGTGTTCCCTCCGGTCCTCTACACCCTTGCCCTCTTCAGCAATTTTCTCTCAACTCACCTTCCCATTGAATTGTTCCAAACCTCTATCTCCCATAAATTTCACTTCCCTCCCCCAGCTCCTTCCAACTGTTCACCATCACTCCCATGCCCCACTTTTTGGCAAAGAGTATGAACACCTCCAGAGCTAAAGGAAATCGGTAGAGGGTTACAAGCAGAGACACACACACACACACACACACACACCCTGAAACACTTACCTTTATTATGTATGATTCACTCTCCCATTTTCTATTCTATCCTCTTTCATTAAAAAGGTGTGGATCAGCTACCCCCTGAACTGATTGCATGGTCCACACATGGGTTTTGACCACCTTTCTATCTCTCCCTCTACCTCCACCTCCTCTCTTCCTGCTTCTCTGGTTGAACTCTAATTGATACAGTATTATACATAGAAGCTATGGTCTACAATAAGGCAAACTCTCCATGTCTGAAATGGAGAGACCCGGGGAGTTGGTGGTAAAAGACCCTTAGAAATGTCACACTCAAGTGTTCAAGTAAGGGCTCTGGTTTCTGGGGATTCTGAGTCAGAGGGAGCTTTAAGAGAGCCTAGGATCCAGTTCTAGAACAATTCTCTGAGCCAAGAACACCCAGCACACCCATCTCTGTGAAGGAGGCTTGAAATGCAGGACTGAGGTCCAGGCTGGCCCAGGCAGAAAGAAAGAAAGATGCTGGGAGTTTCTGTGTTCTCTGTCTACACCTTTCAGCCCCGAAAGGGAAGAAAGAGTCTTGTGGTTTACCTATAAGAATCTCCCTGAAGGCTTCTCCCTTTCATGGGGTCTTGGAAATAATTATAATCTCTTATTATGTAAAATAATTTCTAACAACTGGAAACTATTTACAATAAGCTGGACACATCCCTAATATTTTTGGCACATTCTTTCTTCTTCAGCATCCCTGTAGGACATAGGTCCTATTGTTACTGTTCCTGTTTCACAGATGGAGAAACTGAGGCTTACAGACATTACTCACACTGCTAATATGTGGCAGAGCTGGAACTTGAACCAGGACTGTGAGACTCCAAAACCCATGTTCTCCACCTCTGTGCTAATGCTGCTTCGTAGGTCATGAAGACCTTTTATTTCCACCTTGGTAGTTCTAGGGACCTGGAGATAGAGGCAGGCGGGCCTTGTAATATACTGCCCAGGCACACAGCCCCACTAAATATTAAACTGCCATGGTTATCATTATTATCACAGTTATGTAGTGAAAAATTTAAAGGAACTTAGAATTATAGACTAATGAAAAGACACCCTTGACCAATAGAGTCCTGGCTGAGGAGATGAAGGGAAAACTGAATTTGTTTCTTATCAAGGCCTGTGTATGACATGAGTTTGTCACTGTTTTTCAACGTTCAGCGGAGGTAATGCCCTCTGCTTCCTTCTCTCATTACTGTCTTCTTGTAGAGACATCATCTCTTTGTCCAGAATCCAGAGCTCTGGTAACTGAAAGTATTCCCTATTATCAACAAGTACAAGGAAACATTGACTGTGCTTGTGATATCACTCCATCATCTCCTCAGGTATATGACACCTGCTGTGTAGGCTAGACAGCAGGATGGCTCTGCCTGCCCAGGAGGCATCACTGACTTAGAGTAGGTATGTCTCCTCAGGAAGTCGTACACAGCAGCAAGGAGCAGGTAGGCTACAGCCACCAAATAGAATGACAACATCCCTCAACCCCATTTCTTCAACTTTTAGTTTCTCGCTTTCCTCCTTCAAATACCACCTAACTTCTTCAAAGAGCAGCCTTCACCTGGTACCTTCATTTCCTCCCCCTATACCTGGCTTCCCCTTTTCTGCTCCATCAAACATTCTAAAGCATCAGTGAGAACACAGCCAGCACAGCCAAAAGCGGTTCCCAGTTTCTCAACAGAACTCACATCTGTTAGGCACCCCTGACACTTCTCCCCATGGGCCCCCACAATGTCATCACCCCTCCTGGCTCTCTTCCTCCTGTCCTCATCACTCATGTCTCCCTCACTGCTCCTCTTCCTCCTCCTGCCCCTCAAATGCAGGTACTTCCCAAAGTTCTTTTTTTGTTTGTCTCCCAATCCCTTCTACTTCTTCCCCTTAACAGGTTGTCTCAGTCTGCTGAGGCTATTACCACAAAACACCATAGACAGAGTGGCTTGAACGACAAATATGTTTCTCACAGTTCTGGAGGTTAAAAGTTCAAGATCAATGCACTAGAAGATTCAGCATCTGGTGAGAGCCCTCTTCCTGGTTTGATGACCACCTTGCTGTATCTTCACATGATGAAGAGAGCTCTGGTCTATTCTTATTATAAGGGTATTAATTCCATCATATGGGCTTCACCATCCTGACCTCATCTAAACCTAGTTACCTCCCACTTCCAAATACCATTGCACTAGAGATTAGAGCACCAACATATGATTTGTGGGGGGACACAAACATTCAGTCACAGCACAAGTCCACTTGCTCCCACAGCCTCAAAAAGTCCCTCAAGGCAAACGACTCTATCTATGTCCATCTCTACCTATTTCCCTGGTTCCAGATTTACAAAAATGCATGTTGAACAATGAGTAGAACTCTCCTTTCCTCCCACCCTACTCTTGCAAAAATCTCTCCAACTCCAGGTTTTGTTCCTTCTAATCTAACCTAAACATGAAGCCAGAGTCATCTTCCCAAGGTCCAGCCCTGTGCCACTTTTCTGCTCAACAGCTCTCCGTGGCTTCCCTTTTCCCCTTGAACAAAATGAACACTCCGTACTATGGCCTTTAAGCTCCCTTGCAGTCTGACTGTAACTACCTTTTTGGTCTTTTTTTTTTTTTTTTTTTTACTATCGATTAGCTATAACTTTGAGACTTATTTTAAACTGCAAACCACTTGAATATTTCACCTCTGTAATTTTGCTCATTTTTTTTCTTTTGCCTGGAATATCTCCCCAAACTTAAAAAAAAATTAGTATTTCTTTCTCATTATAAAATGTATAGAAATTATAATAAGTGGACAACAAAATGCATGGGGTTTGTTCATCCAAGTCACGATATTAGCTAGGAAATTCCCCCCACATCCACAGATAACATTATTTTAGAATTGAACCTTATGAGGAATTTGGTTTTAAAGCCCAATTTTGTTTTATGAGTTATCTATTTATGTTATCGGAATCATTTTTTAATCCTAAATATTTAGTGTTTTTTTCTTAAGAACAAAGACATTCTCTTACATAACCTTAATGTAATTATCGAAAGTACATAATATAATAATCAAATCATTTAATATTGGTATAAAACCATTTTTTAATTTACAGTTTATATTCAGATTTCATTGCTGGTCCCTTTAGTATCCTTTATAGCTATGTTTTCCTCCTCAGTTCAGAACCCAACCAGGGTTATACAGTTCATTCAATTGTCATGTTTTTTTCTCATCTCCTTTGATCTAGAACGCCTCTTTGATTATTTTTCTTACATTTTTTGATCTTTACGTTACTTTTTTAATGACAACAGGCCAGTTATACTACGGTACATATATTAATTTGGGTTTGTCTGATGGTTTTTCATGATTAGATTTAGTTGACGTACTTGGATGGGTTTTCCACAGAAGAGATGTTGTGCTCTCCTCAGTGTGTCATACCAGGAGGCACATGATGTTGAACTGCCCCTATATTACTGACGTTAACTTGAATCATTTGATAAGGTGATATCTACTAGATTTCTCTGTGGTAAAGTTACTATGATTCCCTTTATAATGAATAAGCCAAAGTGTGGGAAGATACTTTGAGACTCTGAAAATATCCTGTTCCTCATCAAATTTTCACCCACTATTTTTAGCATTCACTGATGATTTTCTAACTCCATATCCCTTCTATATTTATTACTTGGCATTCTACTATACAGAAGAATTGTCCTTTCTCCATCATTAACTTATTCATCTGTTTATTTAAGTAGGTATGGATTTGGGGATTCTTATTTTATCCATTGTGTTATAATTTTTTACTATTATTATTTATTTTGATGTTCAAGTTGTCCCAGATTTGGCTAGAGGGGTCCCTTCAGGTTGGTTCCTATATTTCCATAATTCTTTGAGCACAGCTTACTGTCTTGCACAATCAGATATTTGGGGTTCCTCTTGTGCTTTCCTTCTCCCAGACCTGGAGTCACCTTGTTCTATAAGGAGCCTTCCAGGCCCTATTTGACTTTACTTATCTGGAGGGCAGTGGAGGGAGGGCCTCAAAAGGACAGTTACCCTGTATTGTTATTGTCAGGATGGTCCAGTTGGCATGTGTTTTATTAAGTTCTCTCAGTATTTGTGGTTTAATAATTAATGGTAATAATCACTTTATTTATTATTCACATTATTTTTGTTTTCAACTTTTGTATTTACTTTTTTTTATTGAAGTTTCAAACACACACACATATGCACAGTTATATGAAATATAAAGTACAGACCATCATAGTGGAAGAATAGACACTAAAGTATTAATGGAGGCTTTTTTCAGAGAACCAGATGAAGACGCGATCTAGACCAGGGGTAAGCAAACTACAGCCTTCCCCTGTTTTTGTAAATAAAGACTTATTGGAACACAGCCACACACATCAGTTTACTTGTTATCTATGGCTGCTTTTGCCCTCGTCCATAGAGTAAGGTAGTTGCAACAGAGACCACAGAGCTTGAAAGCCTAAAATACTTACTATCTGGATTATGATAGAAGTTTGCTAACCTTAATCTAGATGAAGTGGTGCTGAGAACCTAAACTAATAAAGAAAACTAAACATTACTAAAATAATTAAGAAACTGAATGCCTATTAATTTAGGTTTCCACCAGTGATTACTTCAAATGGCCTTGCATCTTACATGGGAAGTCAACATGAAAAGCAAAACTCCCACACAATCAAACTTATCCTTGAAAATCTCCTGAAAATAGCAATATTAGAACTGATAAACTATTTCTCATTAAGTTCAGCACAGACAGTTTTACCAGAATCTACAAATCCATGTTGAGCATTTTGTCAATGTATATATGCAATGTGCATGGAGCAGCATCACCAGCCCTGAGACCAGGAGGCTCAAATCTGCAGTGTAATCAAGTGTAATTCTGAAACCAGATCACATATGGGCTGGCAATGTTTACAGGGAATAAATGATTAAAAACCCTAAAATAGCATTCCCTAGAAGCTCTCTCATTTGGAAAATTGCAAAAAGAAATTGAAGAGAAGTGGAAAATGTACAGACATGAAGGCTAGAAAAAAGCCCGTTAAACACACGTTGAGACTTTATATTTTATATCTATGTCCTTGTAAATTACTTCAAAGCAAAAACATCATCAAACTATGAGTGATTAAAAAACTGATTTGAAAGACCATTCCAGATATGTTTGAAATTCTATACTCCAATTAATATAGCAACGAGATGCTATTTCATACCCACTGGACTGGCAAAATGTAAGTTAGATTACACCAAACGATGACCAGGAAATGAGGAGTGGAGAATGCGTAAACATTGCTGATGAAAGTAAAATTAATAAACCCACTTTGAAGAGTGATGAGAGTGACTGACTAGTAAAGGTTAAGATGGTAACCACCCAGCAGTTTGGCTTCTGGTTAGATAGCTACAGCAGCAGTTCTCTAAGTGTGCTCCCAGACCCCAGGGAATCCTCAAGGTGTTTCCAGGGCACCTGCAAGGTCAAAACTATTTTCAGAAAAATATTAAGATGTCATGTGCCTTTTCTGTTGTGCTGACATTTGCACCGATGGTGTAAAGCGACAGTGAATAAGACTGCTGGTACCTGAGCACGAATCAAGATGGTGGCCTCAGACTGTGCCAGTTGTCACTGTATTCTGCACTGCCATGCACTATGGAGAGAGAAAAACAGTTTTACCATTTTACTGAAGAACATTCTTGATAGAGCAGTACAATTTTTAATTTTTACAAATCTTGACCCCAGGGTCCCTGTCTTTGTAGTACCCTGGGTGATAAAATGGGAGTTGCACAGAAAACCTTTCTGTTGAATACACAAGGACAGTTGTCTCCAGGGTAGGTGCACATGTGACCATAGGAGTTGAAAGATGAGCTACCCGCTTTTTCATAAAACACTGTTTTTCCTCGAAAGAACAACTACAAACTATGATTATTTCGGTTTGGATATATGGCAGATATTTTCCCCAGGAAAGAAGTGAGCCTGTCACATCGAGGAAAACAACCAATCATCTTTGTTGCCAATGATAAAATTCGAACTTTCAACTTTTAGGAAACTTATATATGCTACCATGAATGTGACAGCTTTCCCAAACTGAAAGACTTTTCTCATAAGATCAGAGGTGACGTCAAAAAATGCAGATTTTTCTATTATATAGTGAAGTGTGCTAACACCTGGAAGACTACAGGACTCGATGAACGAATATTTTCCAAATGATCAGGTATGATGCTACAAAAGTCACTAGCGAAATACTCTCCCAGTTTAAAGTACAAGATAAACCAATGCTTTTTAGTGTAGAAATACAGGAAGTTCACTGATAGGGTTTCAGATTTCTCATTGTAACGGATCTTTGAAATATTACAACTCATCAAATTTTGGTGTATTATCAAAGAATATCTACAACTATCTTAAAATTACTCCTCGCCTTCTAACTATATATCTATGTGAGGCGATTTTCTTCCCCCGGGGACATTCAGCAAGATCCAGAGATATTTTTGGATGTCACAGCTGAACGAAGGAGAGGTTGCTGTGGCATCTAATGGATAGAGATCAATAATGATGAGACTGAGAAACCCGGGAATAGATTGATCCTTAATGTTCATTCCTGCCTTGAAAATTACTGGGGACTTCTGGAGGGAATCATGGTTCGGTCAGGGCTGGAGGGGAGGACCCCACCTCATGGTGGGCGCCCTGGAGGAGGAAGGGTGGGACCACAGACTATTTCTAAACTGCTCTGACTCTTCCAGTCATTAGAGGCATTTGTTAAATGTTCAAGCTCCTTTAGTTCAAGGTGGGGCCCAGGAATCTGTGCCTATGAGAAGTGCCTCAGGACAGTCTAATGAAAACCCAGGTTAGAGCAGTGGTTTCCACCTGCCCGACCATCAGAAGTGCCCGGAGGCTTTCTAAGCAAAGTTTGGGGTGGGGTTCGAAAACCTGGGTGGTTTTGTTTGTTTTAAGTTCCAAAAGTAATTCTGATGAAACCATCTTAAGAGTTTACATCAGTTTAGGGGAGTATCTATGGGAGTTACCTAGGAGTTCAGTCATTCATTCATTCATATTCAGAGTACTAGGATTAAAGAGATGCTTAGAAACATTTTCCGTCTTCCAGGACTGGAGATCTAGTAAGGAAGCTGGATCTATTAGCAATTCATTAACAATTCAACTGCCTGTGACAAAGGCAGAACAAAATTCTTTAAGAGAACAGTGGAGGAAGGGACCCCTGGTGCCTGAGGGCTTCTCAGAGGGAGCGGACTTTTGAAGGGGGTCTAAAACGAAGAGAATAAAACTGTAGGGAGAAAACGGCATTCTTGACTGCAGAAACGATAGAACGGGCTCTTGGCAGAGAGGAGGCAGTAGGGCCAAAAAGAGAATGGGAGGGAACGCGATCTCTCTTGAAGGACACAGCTTCCTAGCGCAGCTCTGTTTTCAAGCAAATCTGAAGCTGGGCAACACAAACAGTATGAATGAAGTCTTGCTTGCCCAAGATTCAAAATTCTGTAGATCCTACGGGAAAATTAGTGTTGAATTCTGTGAGTTTGAAATTAAGAGAGATTTTCAGGAATATATCTCACATAAAAGTTGGCCTGCCGAGAATTAAGCACCTACTGCATGCACTTACCTGTGCTCAGGGTTCCAGAGGGGCCTGAGGTCCAACCCCATCCTCACAGCCAGGTGCACATCCCCTGACCCCCTCCCCACCTGTGACAACCCGTGATCTGAGTCAGGTTAGTAAAGGGACAGGTAGGGAGGAAGGGGCAATGAGACCAGCAAAGAGCAGGCTGGGGCCAGGTCTGGAGGGCCGTGGATTGCCTGGGGATCCACTCTGGCCTTTTGAGGAGGCTTCCAAGGGCAGAGAATAGACACTGGCCTGGAGAATTAAAGTGGCCTGATGCTGGAGGCTACAATTGTTCCTTCCCTTCCCACTGCACAGTGACACCACTGCTCTTGTCCTCTGAGCATGGCCCACAGTCTTTAATCAGCAATATTCACTGAGCACCTCCTATGTGTGCAGCACTGTTCTCTGCACCAGGGCGGTACCCGTGAATATACAGACCCAAATTCTCACCCTCACAGAGCCAACATTCTCGTAGGAGGAGACACGTCATAAGCTAAAATAAACAGGCAGTTTACACAGTAACAGAAGGTGATTACTATGCTGGAGAAAAATATAGCTTAGAAAGGGACAGTGAATGCCGGATAATCTCGTGTAACTGTCACAAGTCACATTTACATGTGTATGTTTGCCTGAGTGAGTATTTTGCCAGTAAGATCATAATTCCTGTAAGGGCAGAGACCATCTTGCTTGTCTCAAATGTTGTTCATACGGCCTAGCACAGAGTTGGGCCCCTTATGAGAATTCAAAAATACTTTTTAGATAAATGAATGAAAAGGATATGAATAAATGAACAAAAATGGAATGAATAAGTAAAAGAGTCTTTCCGTCCTGCCATTTTGAGTTTGGAGGGATAGTCCAGATGTCACAGTACGTTTGCTGCCCTGGCTCTGCCAGCCTGAGACCCTCCCTCTTATGGCAGGAGGCAAAGGATGCGATTTGGAAAGGAAAAGCCCAAGGTAGGGTGGGTAAGTGTTGGCTGAGCAAGGAGGGTGCCGTGGGATGGGGTAGAGTGAGGTGAGGGGAGTGGAGAGGAGGCTGAGGAGCAAGAACAACAGGAGGGGAGAAAACAAAAGACCAATAAGAACAGTCAGGAGGTGATAGCAGCCAGCCCGGGAGCGTGCCTCCCTTGATTAGAATTCATGAACCCCCCTCTTACATTAAGTCTTTATATGACACCTGGCCTTTAATGCAAAGCTGGCTGCGAACATTAAAAATTAAAAGCCGAAGGTAGGCTACATCCATCTCTGATAGCACAGCTCCCCTCCTATCTGAGGTCTGCACAAAGCTATTATACATTGATAAATTATTTTGGGTAATAGCCGAGATATTACATTGTTTCTGAGTGAAGGTAAAATCTCTTCCTGACACGGGCATTTATCAGGAGTGTCTTTCATCCTATTTATTATGGGCCAGGTGAGCATTGGGCTGCGCCTGCAGGGGTGTTGGGCTGGGCCTCCTTCCCCTCCCCCGCATCCCCTCCCTCTCCCTCTGTCACTCCCTTGATGGGCTTTTGACAAGTTAATTATTAACTAAAGATATGCAATTCACCTTAAAAGGGGCAGGGGCTCCTCGGGAAGAGGGAAGTTTGATTATTGAACAATCACAGCCAGGGCTCCTGACCCCACCTTGGTTCCACCTAGTAAAACTGAATCCAACTCTACGCCCATCCTCATCTTGTTCTCCTCACCTGGGAGGAAATCCATGTAGCTAGTGCCCCAGCTCCATCTTGCCGCCCCACCCCCACCCCATCCCCTACTTCAAACTGGCAGCCAATCAGAGTTGCTGAATGTTTGTTCTGCAAAAGGATGAGGGCTTGGAGGTGTTTAACAGGCCATCCCTTCCCAACACACACACACACACACACACTCTCTCTCTCTCTCTCTCTCTCTCTCTCTCTCTCTCTCTCTCTCCCCCTGTCTCTCTCTCTCCCTGAGGAAGGTACTAGGTTCTAGGCTAGAAGCCAGTCTTGCTGTGGAGTTCCAAAACGGATAGTATCTATACCTCTTGCTGCCTGCCCTTCTCCCTTGCCAACCTCCACACCCTCCTCCAAATTTCTTGTTACTGTTCTCTGCGCTGACAGTTCAGGGAAAAGACAGCCTTTGAAACCTGAGTTTAATTGTAGGCATTTAAACTTTCTAAGTCTCGATTTCCTCAACTGTAGTAGGAGCATAATAATAATAATAAAGCCAGCCTCTTGGGGTCGCTGTAATAAAGGATCACATCTGGACTGGCTGGGCATCTGTATAGAGCCTTGAAAGGTGGGTGTATGAGGGTGTAGACTGACATGTGTGGATGCAATGCCATGGTGCGCATGGGTGCTATGCCCTGAAGAGGAACAGCTACTGATATGGGGTACTCGGGGATCATCTATGCGCAACCCCTTTTGAAAGAAGCATTCCTTCTAGAAACGTCTCTTGAGTGACTTTTATTTTCCACTCACTGTGGTAAGTGCTGAGTAGACGATAATAAACAGAACAGACTCGGTTCTGCTCTCCAGCTGCTCGTACCTAATGGAATTGGCTGACTGTCCCCAGAGGGTAGAGAAGTAAGTGTTCTGGATGGTTTTCGTCCCCAAGGGTAGGTTAGCTCTCTAGCCTTCCAATCCTGGATCTGAGTCAGCTCCAATTCCCATCAAGCGCTTGGCACAGAATCGGTGCTCAATAACTATACTTGGAAAGGATGAATGGATGGATGGATGGCTGCAGGGACGAAGGCTGAGTCGCAGGTAGACAGGCACAAGCTTACTGAGTCTCACTGGGCCCCAGGTATAGTCAGCGCTGCTTTCTAGTAAACGGAAGTTTCCAGCTTACCTTAGGGGAACTGACCATCTCCAAGTAAAACCACCCCCAGCCAAAAGGAAATTGCCCATTAAGTTGGATATAAACTAGGCACTGAAATCCTTGCTGCTGCCAGAAGAGCCAGAGTGACTGTCTTCTCTCTGGAGTTTCTGCCTAATGACCAGACATCCATGAAACCCACCAACCATCAGGGGGAGGCGGCGAAGGTCACCCCAGGGCACATGCTCCCTCTGTGCCCAGCATGCAGGACAGGTAGGTGCTAGAGGAGGCCTGGGATAAAGTGTATCACCGCAGCCAGGCTCTGCAAGCCAGCCTCACCCACCGTGGCCAGCCCTCATGGACTTCGGTGAGACCATCTGACTGCTTCTTGGTTTTGGCTTAAGCCCCGCCTGCTCTTTTCCCAGTCTCCTGATTCTATTCTCACCAACCAGGACCAGCCTCATCTTACCCTGCACCCCTATGTGCTTCCCAAAGCCCAGGAAGGATGCCTGGACCCTGATAAAAGGTGAACTTGGGCATCTCTGGGAGGGCCAGCACCTATGTGGCCACATCGAGGAGTCATTTGTGCGGCTGAACCAGCTCCTTCTTGACGGGTGTTTTCTCATTAGCAGAAGCACTAGTCAAAAATTTCAGCCACTATTTTGAGCTGTTTTCTTTTCTTCCCTATGCAATTTTGATATACTTTGCCAGCCGAACTGAGAGTGGGTCTTAACTCAACAAGTGTGATAAGGCAGAATAGAGACTGAGACTCTGCTCTAAAAAGTTGATTGTGTAAACCAAAATGGAAAGAAAGGCCTTCTGAGATTAGCTCAATGACAGAGTGATAAACAATAATAATAATAAAAACATTAGCAGTGAACACTTACTGAGTGTCCACTATGTGCCAGGCACCGTGATAAGCCTTTGTGTTTAGTATCTCATTTAATCTTCACAAACCCCCAGGGAGTTGGTATTACAGAGGCTCAGAGAGCTTGACAGTGAGGAGCAGAAATGGGATTTGACTGAGTCTGACTCTAAACTATAAGGTCTTAACGATCACACTGGAAGGGTCTTCATCGTAAGCCACTCCATTTCTATATGAGAAAACTAAGGCCCAGAGAGGGAAATCCATTGCCTAGAATCACTGGCAGAGCAGGAACTGGATTTTACATGTCCTATAACCAATCCAAAGCTTTTCTTTACTGTGCCACACTGTTCACGAGGAACACAGCGCTCCTATCCTCTCCCCTGTCCCTCCAGGGCCGGGGGAGATTGTACAGGCAGAAAAAGAATTCAGAGCCAGGATTGCTGAGGTCTGGATCTGAGCAAAATGCTGCCAAACGAACCAATGCGTGTAGACTTGAGCCCGAGGACTCTGGGAAGCTGTTTTTAAAGATGGAAGCTCAAGTCAGAAGCCGAAAGAGCAGCAAGAAGTAAAGAGTATGCAGCTCCCTGAGAGCCCGGGTGAGTCAGGATTCAGGAGATCAGCGAAGATGGCAACCAAGAGGCCCCAGTGTTGAGGACACTTCGATACAGGAGATGACAGAAAAATGGGTGTGCTGAGACAGGAAAGGTCCCAATAGGCCTGAGATAGACCCACTGAAGGAATGCAAGAAAGTGCCAGCAACAACTGCTAGAGTCTTAAAAGTCTTTTTCACTTCCAAAAAGACTGCTACAGGCAGGTGGGAAGTGTATTCTCTGCTTCATACCTTTAAGGATGCATAGACAGTCCTACAGAGAGACTTCCCGCATCAGATTAGCAAAGGAACTGCAATCATTCAGGATGTATAAGCAGGCCAGCTTTGCATCTAAAGGCAAAGCTAATTCTGCACATTCCTAATCTTTGCAATATTTCAAGCGGCTAGGTTTTAGATTTGGCTACGTAGAGTTAATGTTGCTGTGGGGGTGTGGGGAGAGGTAAGAAGGAGGGGTGATGAGTTTCTACAAACCCAGTGCCTGTGCACCCAGAACCTCGTAAGGGGGCAGTGGTCAGAGGGAAACAGAGGGAGAGAAAGATATCAAGTGTAGTAATCAGAATGAAAAATGGAGCCGCGGTTACTTTAAACAAGAGCTAATTCATCACAAGAACGAGTGGATAAGTAGCTGAGTTTCAGGCGTTCAGTAAGTTCCCCGTTCTGCTCCAAAAATTATTCCACCCCTGTCTGCATGTGCCCATAAATCATCCCTTCTTCACATCAGCTCCGATTGCCAATTACTCCTGCCTGTAACGCGCTTTCCTTGCCCAACATCATCGGATGGGGCCCTGCTTTTTAATTTTACAAATGCCTTTTTTCCTCCACCTTTATTTTTTCCACTAGTCTCTCCCCCACTCCCACCCTTTATTCTCTTGCTCTCTCCTCTTTTTCTCTCTCTCTGTGTCATCTCTTTCTTGCACAAAGCCCCATCCCCTCCCCCAGGCCCCTGCCAACCTGGCCAGCTGTAGTGGTCCCTTGGGAAGAGAGGGAAAAGCCACCTTGGGTAGTAGTGGAAGCCCCAAGGAAGATGTGAGACAGGTGCATGTCTCTCATCCCTCTTAAAGTTGCCCCCACAGACTTCCATCCCCAGCCTGCTTCTTGGTCTGCACACCTGGACAGAGTTTGAGTCTAGGGTCCTGATAACCTGTTGGAAAGGGCTATTGAGTGGTCCCTAAGAGGAGAGCTTTGCACTCCCTCTGTCACCCAGCATGATGACAGTGGGCATTGTTAATACAGTCACGTGCCACATAACGACATTGGGTCAACGACATACCTCATACACCATGGTTTTATACCATATAGCTTCGGTGTGGCATCGGCTGTACCATCTAGGTTTGTGTGCATGTGCTCCGTGATGTTTGCCTAACAATGCATGTCTCAGAACGTATCCCGTCATTAAGCTGCACGCGGCTGTAGTTATCGCGATAACTACTGGCTGCTGACAGTGTTTGATGCACAGAGGTAGTGAGTCTCCGCAGGTTCTAATAATCCCTCTAGGAAGAAGCCCTGCATTCTGGCCCAGCTTCTGCTCCTGACATGAACTCACCCAAAGCTGTGTGTCCCAAGCTTCTGTTATCATTGCATTGCTTTTACTATGTTCACCACATTTCAGTATTACATGTACCCTCTTTTTTTTTAATTGACTTTAAATTAATTTACCTTCAAAACTTAACTTTGTCATAAGCAAAAATTTCATGAACATATGTCTTTGAAGTGATAGTTACATTTCCCCCAATACCTACAAGAATAAATGCTTAGCTGCTATACCAGTGAACTTAACTATGCCAAGCAGCACCCACTGCATGCACACCACACTTTGGTGAAAGCATCACTCCCTCTTGCACACTCAGAGATGTGGTGTGATGGCTAACAAACAGGGGACCAGGACACAGACATCTGAGAATCTCACTGCCCATCACTGCCCATCCCAGCCCCATCTCCGGAGACCGATTCATGAAGTCTGGGGCATAGCCCAGGCCCAGAAATCTGGGCGCCTCTGACCCTGCTTTGAGAAAGACTGGTCCTAACCTATGTGTCAAACCTAATTGCTTTATGACCTTAGAAAAATTGCTTATTTCTCCATCTCTCAATTGCTTATACTGGGAAAATCCTAACTGTCCTGGTTACCTTATGGAGGTCAGAGGAGGCTGGAAATGGACAAGCTAAGTACGAGATGGATTCTGAAAGGTGCTTAGTTCTGTTCAGGTGGGATGGGCAGTGTACTTTGCTTCCTTCAGCATCTGTGCTTCAGGGATCCAGTCCTGCCTGCCCACTGGCGTTTGTGTGCTGGCCTTGCGACACCACAGACTTTAATGGATTTGAAAACTACAGATTCTGTAGGTTTGAGAACACCCAGAAGTGGATTTTAAGTAAGTTTCATAACGGTAATTGAAATAGAACTGTATACAGGATTTGTAGATATAAAAAGCCATCCAGAAGCCACTGGTGGAGACTGAAGTGCTGCAAGCTAAGTACCCCTCCCTACCTGCCCCACTTCACACCCACCCCAGACACCATTTAAGGAGTCGCTTCCTCTCAGGCGCAGACCCTGCTGTGGCACAAGCTGAGAGTGAGGGCCTCCTTAAAAGCCATCCTGCTTGCCTCACCTTAGGCCTGGCTCTGCAGACACTGCAGTGTCGCTGGATCTAAATCCTTTCAAGGCAGGGCTAAGTCTGCTAAGGCAGAGAAAGAACGGAGAGTTAAGTGAACACCCAAGGTAAAAGGCACTATGCCGGGTGTGTCCGCACATGTCATACCCTCTCTCTCTCAGGAGACTACTGTAAAGCCATCGTTAATTTCATTTTACACCTGAGGATGTCAAGGCTTTGAGAGGTTAAGGAACCTGCCCAATAAAACAAAGGAAGGAACTGGAAGATCTGGAATTTGAACTTAGGACCACCTATGTCCTTTCATTTCACTACTGATATTCTCTTTCTCACTTAGTGTTAGTTAAAATAGGATTTCATGTCACAGATGAGGCCGATGAGACCCAGAATCCTCGTGTTTTGTATGCATTTAAAAAATCACTCATTGCCAGAGGGATTTCCCATCATTCATGTTCGTTCAGAGCTCTCACATCCATCCACCCACCAAACAAGGCTGGGAAGGTCTCCACTGACACAGTAGAGAATTGCAGACCTTCTTTGGATGACTCTTAGAAGCCAGAGGGGAGACGAAATTAGCTAGTGGTCATGAATGACACTGAAGTAAGTAAAGAAAGGAGTGTCTCATTTACAATCTAGGGAGAGAGACTTATACCAGAAAACTTAAGCTAAAGATGATTGTCAAAAATTCAGAGTTTAGCCCCGAGACTCCCTGATAAATACAGCAACTGCTATTAACCAATAAAAAGCCCCCCTGCTAATCAGATCAGAGAGAAGCTTTCTCTGCATGAAACTGTAAGCATAATTTGTTGCTGAGAATTTTTACCTGAGGGGCACTGACAGCAGCAGAGCCTAGAATGATAACATAGTAGTAATAGTAAAAATAATAGCTACCATTTATTGAGTAAGCACTTTTGAATGTTACTTAATCTAATCCTCGCAACTATACCATGCAGCAAGTATTACTGTAACCCTCCCTTTTCGGAGTGGGAAACTGAGATGTCAGGCAACTTGGTCACAGTCCCATCATTAGCATCAGCTTCAATGGAGAGCAGATTATTCCTGAGTGGCCTGTATCCCTCGGTTGCTCCACTCATGAGACCGAAGCTGCCAGCCACAGGGAGAAAATCACCTCTCACTACCGAAGGGTTATATTGAATACATGACAGAGACATTCAAGTTAATTTACTACCTTGCCCCCCTGCCCTTTCATTTCATGATCAACCCTGTTGATTTGAAGACAAATTTCCTAATGTCTCCTGTTTTATTAAAGTTCTCTCTTCCTGCATGAGCAAGGGTGGGTGACACAGAGTATAAGTGCCAAGAACCGTCTGCATGATAGATGAGGCTTATGTGCTGAGGTCAGACTGGGGGCTTATTCTCTAATGCTAATTACCTAATAATCATCTAATAATGTAATTCTCAGGCCCCATCCCAGACCTACTGAACTGGAAACCAGGGTGGGCCCAGCAGTGTGAGATTTAACAAGCCCTCCAAGTGATTCTGACATATGCCAAGGCTTGGGGACCACTGGTTTATTTTTATTTATTTATTTATTATTTATTTATTTTTTAGGTTAGGCAACCCTTGGTTGACCTCACAGATTGCAAGGAGCTTGTCAGCTTACAAATCCTTTATTTTTAATATTTTTTTACGCCTATAGCACCTGGTCTTCCTAGGTGGTCTCTCATCCAAGTACTAAACAGGCCTGACCCTGCTTAGCTTCTGAGATCAGACAGGATCAGGCTTGTTCAGGGTAGCATGGCCATAGACTAGGGGACCACTGATTTTATTTTGACTGTGGTCGTACATTGGTGTCACCTGGGACGCTGTAAGAACTATGAATGCCTGGGTCCTATCCTAGATATTCTGATTTAATGGGTCAGGAGGCTGAGCCCTTCATATGGGACCACTTATACTGAGGAAGAGTCAGATCTTTAACACTTCCACGAGCTTAGAGGGAGGAGGGAAATATTAGGTGGCACTTGTCACACACTCTCTTGCCCCCTTTTATCTACTTTTTTTGATGCCCAAGTTTAGGGTCTCATCATAATATAGGGAGGAGGCAAGAGAATTTTTAAAAGTTAATCAAGACATAATCAGAGACTGCAATGTGCTGATCAGCTCTGCAGCCAAGCCAGGAGGGCACCTGCAGAACAAAGGAAGATTTCTACTGGGATTGCTAACAACCCATTCCCCACACGGGTAAAGGGGAACCAGGAAAAACAGAGTCTTCAAGTGGCTGCCCTACACAAAATAAAATTGTTCGTTCCCTGTGGCTAAAACCATAGGGAACCCATGGATTAAAGGCTGGGAACTTCCAGCAGGGCCTCACATGCTACATATTCTTACCTATTTATACTACATACTCTCCCTCTTCCTCACTGTATGTCCATATCAAAGGAGATGGGTGAACAAAGTCTTTGAACTGGAACTCACAGGAACTAAACAATGATATATAAACTGAATTCCCTGAACATTCACCCTCCCCCCATTCACTATCTTTCCAAGCCTCTCTTGGTCCCTCTCACTCTGTCTCAAAGAGGAGACCACACTCTGTGGAGTGTTCCCCCTTTTCTAATAATCTTTCCTTTTGGCTCTAACTTTGGTGTGTGCATTGAATCCTTTTTTCACTCTCCACCAAAGGACCCTCTTCTCTCGGTACAAAGCTTGGTCTCCCTGTCATTTGGAGAAATTTGCCCTGTACTGCATCAATCATTCTTGAATGATCTGTTCAGTAACCTTCACAAGTAACATCTCTCTGTTATATACTTATGAATTCACTGCAATCCTGGTTCTGTTCTATTGCTTTTACATGTATTAACTCACTTAAGCCTTACAGTTTCCTTATGGGGTAAGTGCTGTTATTATGTTCATTTCATAGATGAGAAAATAGAGGCACACAGAGATTAAGTAACTTGCCCAGAATTTCATAGCTGGGCAAAGCTGAGATTCAAATTCTTACTGTCTAGCTTTAGAGGTTAATTTTTAACCACTCTACGAAACCTCTTTAACCACCTTTCATTTCCACCAGAGGCACCTTTCTGCAGGATACTTAGAATGGGGTATAGCAGACAACCAATATTTGTTCACTTGGCATTGACTCTCCATTTCTTCTTGACAAATAGAACCCTGATTTTATTTAAGACTGTGACTTATTCATTAAAAATACACATTTTCCCAGCTAGAATAATCATGTGACCTGGTTCTAAGTTGTGAGAAATACGCTACAGTATAGGTCTCCAGGAAGACTATTTCTATCCAGAAAGACTTCTGGCAAGGGTAAGCTGTCACAAGGCTTTCGCCGTTGTTCTTCCCTCATTCTTTATGCCTGGAGCATGGTAGAGACATCTGGAGGTGCGGCAGTCATCTTATAACCATGAGGACAAAAGTCACATGCTAAGGGAGTTAGAAAGAGTACAGATTTTGATGACTTCCTTGAGTAGTTGCATTGGTTATGGATGACCCTCCTCTGCACTTCTTGTTACAAAAGGAAAATAAAGCCCTAATTGGTTAAGCAACTGCATTTGGGCTTCTGTCATAAGCAGACAAATGTCATAGCTAATAAATGAAGGGGGTTATGCATCCTTAAAGACTTGCCTTAATGGCCAGTTGTAAAAGTTCACCATTACCAACAGCAGTTTTCTCCAGCTTGATTGCACATCCCTAAAGCATCCCTATCACTTCAAGGGCTTGTAAGACTGGTTGTTGGGCCCCACCCTGAGAGTTTCTGATTCAGTAGGACTGGCATGGAGTCTGAGGATTTGTATTTGTATTTCTAACGAGCTCCCAGCTGATGCTGCTACTGCAGGTGCAGGCACCACACTGAGAACCACTTGAGCCCTGCAGAGTGGGGCTAAAACTACTACTTTCAGGTCTTTGACAGTCTGACCCCAACTGATCTTCCAGCCCTGTCCCTGGCGCCCCACCTCCTAGTTCCGCAGCTGCCCTATTTTCCAGCCATATAAAACTGGAAAATGCCCCAAATGAGGGACATGCTCATGTCCCTCATCTTGCAAACCTCCTTCTTTTTGTTCTTCTACAACCCAATTCCCATCTACCTTTCAAAGCTCAGTCTTCTTCTCCATCATCTGTTCTGCAACTCCTCCTGAGAGAGAAATATTCTTCCCACCAAGTTCCTGAGCACTTTGCTTTTATCTGTTCTAGCAGTTTTTCATTTCCCCTGGAATCATAGGCAGTTGTTTGCATGTTGTCTCTCACCAGGACAGAGTTTTATGGGGCAAGGACCACGTAATAGTATTTAGCTCTGTAACTGTCTCCCCTTCAAACTGGCTCAAAGCTATAAACATAGAATATTTGAATGAATAAAGAGCTCTCCACAAAATCATAGTTAGTGTTTCCTAGAACTTTCTGTGTGCCAGGAACTAGTCTACTTGCACTGTCTTGCTGAGTCTCATCGTGAGGTTTTAGGGTAGGTCCTATTATCTCCCTTCCATAGACAAGAAAACTAAGGCACAGGGAGTTGAAGTAACATCATACAACTAAGAATTGGTGGAGGCAGAACTTGAACCAGAGCCCGTGCATTCCCCCAGGCATTTACCTGCCTCTTGAGTGCAATCTTAAGATCTGTTAGTAAAGGGACAAAGAAATATTATCAAGAAAAGTGATCCATTCCTGAATAACTAGGAGGTGAGTGAAATTAATCAGGGTCTTTAAGTAGCTGAGAAATGAACTACCTATTAAAACCTGTCTTTAATAAGAAAAATAAAGTTAGGAAATGGGTGCAATTAGTAAGCCATAATAAAAAACAGGTAAAGGGTCACTTAGAAAAATTAAATCCTACGGAAATACATAAATCAAGGGGTCCTATGGCATGCAAACTGAAGAGTCTGGCTGGAATTAGCTAATGAATTCTTAAGGAACTCTTGACATCTACTTTCAAAAAGTGAGGGTGAACCATGGGAGATGGTGTAGAGTAAAAAATGTGGGACTGGACTTGAAAAACAGGAAGAAACTGATTCCAGCAATTTTCCCTCAGGGAAGCCATACGTTCCATTTGTAAGCAAGCCATAGAACAAATTTTATGATTAAAAATTTATGATAAATTTTATGAGCAGAAAATCCAGTAAGCAGCTGGAAGGCAGTGGAGGCCTGAGCCATAAACCGAACTGGCAGGTTTATGCGGAAGTCATGCTGGGAAACCATAACGCTTTTGTATTTTAAGTAATTTGTAATATTAGGGCGAAGAGGGTCCACTGAAGATTTAGTGCTTTTTGATTTTTCAGAAAACCTTTGATTCAGTGTCTCATGAAATCTGACTGGTAGAATTAATTTAAATTGGCATGGACGGGGACATCTCAGGGATGGGGCTCAGCTGAAAGGCTATAAACAGGGGTGTGATGAATGGGAATCACAAACCGGAGGGGCGAGGGGGCGGGTCCCGATGCTGCTCTCAGAGGTGAGTTGAGCAGAAGCAGGTACCTGATCACATTGACAGTCTCCAAGGTGAGGTTAATGACTGATCAATTAAATCTGCATGTGTAATGTAGCCAGAGTGACACAAACAGGGGAGGGTAGAAAACCTGAGAGAAATTAAAAGGACAGAGTTATTCCCAGGAAACAGTGTGTGCTGTGCAGCAGGTCCCTGAGACCTGGGGACTGTGCTGAGTGCTCAGTCCTCAAATCCTAAAGGAAAGGAGGGTGAAGCCTAAGAAGAGAAGCCAGTGAGATACACACGGGTTAGCACCAAAAAGCCAGGCCCAGTGGCCTGGTCGGGCGCACCTCTGTGCTGCCTTCCTGGCCTGCAGAAGTGGGTTGCCCTGAACTCCGGTAGCTCATTTCCTAGGTTGGTGACCAACTGGTGAGGAGATGGGTCCAGGGAGGCAGGAAGCCATGGCCACAGGATCACGGTCCAGGGAGGTGAGCCCTCTGTCCTGGGCGGAGCTGGAGTGCGCAGAGGTAACGATGAAGAGTGTGCTTCTCTCTCAAGGGTGTTGGTGAGCCTGTCATGGTTTTTGTGTACTAAGCCTTCTTGGAAGCAGCAGACCTGGTGAGATGGTACAAGAGGCTCCTGTGTGTCCTTCAAAGGACTTCCACTGGGATGGGATTATGTGATTCTGAGAGGCACAACGTAGTAAACAAACTAAAGGCATTATTGGTCCATGTTACTGAATGGTACGGAGGTAGGTGTGGCTTCTGCTGAGGTAGAATCTGGGTGCTTTTGAGATATCAGGAATCAATCCAGCCCTCCCCCTCTCTCTGCCTTCTCGGGTCTGATTTTCCTCTGCGTGGTAGTGGGCTGGTCCTGGTAGCTCCTGGCCTTCATGGTCTTTGCAGGCAATGATCCCTTTTTTGCAGCGGTTTCAGCAAAAATCCCAGAGAGGCCCTCAGTGGCACAGCTGGAGTCAGGCGCCTACCTCAGGGCTGGAGGTGGGATCAGCTCCACCTAAATGCGTGAAGTAAGAATGGTGAAAGGGTGGTATCTTACCTCGGTTCCCCCAAAGAGAGACCCTGAGACAAAGGTTCGAGTGCAAGTAGTTTTTTGGAAGGCAATCCCAGAAGTCATCATAGGGAAGTGAGACAGGGAAGGGTGCATTAATGAGCGGGTTATATGACAGGCAACTGAGGCTCAACTCCACGCAATCTGTGTAGAAGTAGACTTGGAGTTGGTTCGCCCGAAGCCGTAAAAGTGGAGCATTTATCCATCAATGCCCAACTGTTTTGGTTGAGGACTGCTTCTGGGGATATAACTCCCCAATGCGTCTTACCTGCTCCACACCTGTGGGCTGAGCTTCTGTGGCCAGAGAGCCCTCCGACAGGTGCTCACAGTAAGAGGTGTCTGGAAAATGTGAATGCTGAGGGAAAATGGGCAGGCCATTGACACTCTGCTACAGATGGTCCCCGAGGGAAAATAGGCCGTTACCAAAATCAGGAGCCAGGAATACAGGGCAGGCGTAAATCACTGACGTTTACTGCAGCTGAGCTGACAGAGTCCTGGATGAGACAGGGAAGCTGATTTTTGACACTCTGCTCCCACCTCTGCCAAATTTGTGAGTGTTTCTGGATAGAATATCTTTAGATTTTGTCACACTCTCAAACAAGGTCTGGTCTTAATTCCAGAAGTATTAAGAATCATTTATCTAAGGGATAACCTGATAAAACTGAAGATATCATCCCTCCCAAAGGATTCATACTAATAAAGGATGATGATAGACCCAAACAAGTACATCACTAATGATAGAGTTTTAAGCTCCACAAGAGTTGTTCGCAGGGGAGAGATTCTTTGGAAGAGGGGTCTTCCCTAGCATTGATACCCCATAGGGAGACATCCTCTATGACTAATTAGATATAAGATGATAGGGATACAGCTCATAATTGTCAGGAAACTGAGGCTCAAAAAGGTTACAGAGTAGAACAAGACTCTAACCTGACTTATTTAACCCTAGTCAGATTCCTCTGTTTCTATCCCACATGTGACGAAAGGCACTGTCAAGAAAGTTCTTGCTTCTGGAACTTTATCCCTCCAACTAGGAGCATATTCCTTGAAGATATCTCGCTGGTGCTTAGCCTTCCCCACAAACCAGACCCTACGTGGGAACTGCTGTCAAAACAGCAAGGGGCAGAGTGAGAAGAAAGCCCAGGGCCCTGGGAGCCAAGTGCAGAGGACTCAAAGAACGCCATACAATAATCATGGCAACACAGTCCCTAGAAGACACGAGGCAAATGTCTCATGGAGTCTCTAAGAGCATCCAGTTATTGACTTTGTAGTCTCTTGACTGAGCATCTCCGCCCTGTCTGTGCCCTCATAAATACACAAGGCAAAGTTCCCACATCTCAGAAAACAGAATCTTTCTTGATAACAGCTGCACCTCTGAGTACTCATGCCAGCAAACTGTGCCCCACTCTAAACCATACCACCTAAATAGCTCAATCAATTCTCCAACACTGGTATTCAGAATATAGACACACCTCAGTTAAAAAACAAAACAAAACAAAACAAAACCTCCAACACTTGTATACACCTATAAGGGTTTGCCGTCATCTTGTGTGCCTTTGTGTGTTGTAGTGGCAAGTGTTTCTGAAGCCAGACTCTCAAGTATGAATCCTGACCCTGGTTCTTCCAAGTTTTATAATCTTGGGCAAGATTCTTAACTTTTCTCATCTGTAAAAAGCAAATAATAACAATACCTATCTCTCGAATTGTTTTGAGGATTAAATGAATAAATATATATAACGTGCTTAAAACTGGCACATAGGAAATATTCAATAAATGTTAGGTATTTGGATTATTAATGAGTGAGTATGAGAAAGGTGCCTAGCTCTAGAAGAGAACAGCTATTTGCAGGAAGGGTGTCGCATGAGGGTCCCTTAAGGCTTCTTGGTTGTTTTTACTCCTACACCATCAACACAACGAGCTGGCCACAGTGAAACATCATTGCATTGTAGTTTTCCTGCCCGGCTGTGGCTAAGAGACAGCTGTGGGATGAGTGTCATGTGTTGAGAGTTTTAGATTTGCTTAAATTTTACCCCTAAAAGGAGGAAGGATGGGCAGCCTCTTTTGGTTCAACTGGGGTCATTAGACAGAAGACAATGGCCCTCTGCTCCCTCGCCTCCACAGATTTGTTAAGAGGAAATTACCCTGAGCTGAGCTCAGGACTTAGGTTAGCTATCGGATCAGGCATATTTTGAGGTCTCCTTCCCTGAGACTCTTGAAGGTGATCATGGAGGCCACCTGTCTGCATGGGGGAAAGCCAGTGACATTGCTGGGCTCACCACCCTTCCTAACTCCAACTCATCCTGAATCTGTCTCAGCTTATTTTCTTTTAGGGCAGAAGGAGAACCTCTATTTTATTTGATCTTTACACTAGCCCTCATGAGGTAGGTCTTAATTTTATTTCTTTTCTAACATTAAAGAAATAGAAGCCCAGAGAAGTTAAGTAACTTGCCCAAGGTCACACAGCTCTTAAGTAGAAAAGTCAAGCTGCCAAGCCAGGTCTGTGCATTCAATTCCAGAACCCCTGCTCTGAACTACTGCTAACCAGTAGCAAAAGCGAAGAATATCTATAACTCCTCTGGTGGCCTTTAGGCAGGTGCTCATGAGCAGTTAGGACACGAGCGTCCTCATTTAGATCCCTAACTCTTGGCTGCTCTGATCTTGCCCTTGCGTGGATTGCAGCACTATACAAAGCCCCAGGGGAGTGGGATCCCCAAGGTTCCTGCCTTCTGTTAAAGAGAGAAGAGCTCAAAGAGGTTCCTAAAAGCACTCCCAGTTGGATGACCCAGAGACAGCAGTGATGCCACAGAGGAAGGAATCAAATGCAGAGAGGCAAAGCCAAGGCAAGAAGAGCAAATGTCCCACAGATTCTCAGCCTGTCAAAGACTGTCTTTTCTGGGTTCCTTCCCTCCCAGGCCCTGTTCCCCAGCCACCCCAGCCCCCAGCCCCTGATCAGGATGCAGCATCACAATGGGCTGTTTTTAATCCTTGCTAGATCTCTTTTATTTATTTATTTAAATTTTTTTTTGTCCTTTTGCTGGGCTTCCTGGGCTGTAATTTTTTCCTCTGTGTCATCCATCACAGACACAACATCGCTTGTGCAAATTAAAATGCACCTCAGAATAATAAAAAAGAGGCCTTGTTTCCCCCTCCCTTCCTTCCCAGCAGCAACTCCTCAACACAAAACATTTGTCTCTGGGCAAGAGCAGCAGCATTAACCCCGCGTATGCCATCTCCAGGCCCATACAGTTCCCGCAGTCACATGCAGTCAGTGTGCAGGGCTGAGGGCAGCTGGAGAACTGCAGGAAACTGAACCTAGTTCTCGCAACTTCACTGGGTGCTGGTCCTGTGCCAGACCCCGTTCATATCTGGTCTCTTCAGTCCTCTCTGTACGTCCATGGGGCAGGAGCTATTATTGTCTTCACTTTACAAATGCAGAAGCCAAAGGCGTGAAGAGACTTGCTCAGTTAGTTGGTGCCTGAGCAGGGATTTGAACACCTTGTAACTCCAAAGTCAATGTCCTACCCTTGCTACTTAAAGTATGATCCATGGACCAGTAGCATCATGGGCATCACCTGGCAGCTTGTTGGAAATGCAGAATCTTGGGCTCTACCTCAGACCTACTGAATCAGAATCTGCATTTTAACAAGATCCCCAGGTGATTCATGTGCACATTGCAGTTAATAATCACTGCTCTGAACCACCAGCTATAGCCATTCTCTTCTATTCCCCACTCCCACAACCTTGATGTCCATACCTGGACCTGCCAAAAATATGGTCTTTTCTGGGGATGACTTAGGAGCTCCAGTAGACTCAGCTCAAGTATCTCCTCCTCCCTGAAGCCAGGCCCCAGGACAATCTGAGCAGGCCTTTTTACCTGGGCCTGTTTTTGTCTTAGCAAGTGTAACAGGTAAAATAAGTATAACTGTACTTATTTATCTATGTGCCTGCTTCACCTCTCCATGGTGAGCTCCTTGAGGCTGGAGATGTGCCTTTTTTGTCCTGTCCCTGTAGTGCCAGTAGAGTGCCTGGCACCCAACCAAAAGCTGACAATGAACCACAATGTGCCTGTATCTTAATGTTCCCAAACACACACGTGCGCGCGCACACACACAAGCACACAACCATATACATTCATACATTTTTTCTAACTATAAAAGTTATACAGTAGGACTTCCAGCTTCTGGGAAGATGGAATAGACATATATTTTTCTATTACTTCCACTAATTATAACTAGAAACTCTGGACATTGTATAACATAAAAAGACTGAAAGGTGGATAGAAGAAGGCAGGTTAGGTAGGAATGTTGAGATTCAAAGAATGACATTGTGGTGAGTACATTGCGTTTTCTTTTTGCCACATATCCCCCAGACTTGAAGCTGAAGCAGCCAGCAACCTGGAAATACCAATAAGCACAGATTTTTAAAAGCCCAAACATACACCTGAAATTTATATAATGTCATTAACCAATGTTACCCCAATACATTTATTTAAAAAAATAAAAGCTTACTCTTTCCAGTCAAAGGATTAGAAAAGGGAGCCTAGCAAGACAGAAAGCTTTTAGACTAGACTCTACTCCAGACAAATACCACAGAAAAAGCTGAGCCACACCCCAAATAGCAGAGACCCGGAGGAGCCTATATTTCCATCCTTGCCAGATTATGATGAGGCACCCAAACCCCTCCATAGGGTGGTGTTGGAGAAAGCCGTGTAGGGCGCTGGAGCTCTCATCCCCATTAGTCAGTAATGAGACCCTCTCACTCCACAGTGTGAGTGGAAGACATGTGGAGAGCAATAATGAGGCACTTCTACCCTCCCAGCCAATGAGGTATCAGTCGAGGTGTAATAGGATGCCACGCTTCCATTCCCAGTCAGGAGTAATGAGGAGCACGGTCTCTACCTGCACCTGGCAGTCGAAGGCAGCAGCATCCCCTCTTCCCCTGGTAGAGTGGTGTCAGGGGAAAAAGTAGCTAAAAGAGAAGGTTGAATAAGATCTAGAATCTTATAATACCAACAAGGTCCAGGTTTCAATAAAAACATTATCATTCCAAGGTCCAGGAAGACCTCAGACTGACAAGAAAAAGACAAATAATATGTGCCAATACCAAAATAATAGATGACAAAATTAGATGACAAAGATTTTTAAAAAGTCATAATAAAAAAAAATGCTTCAACAAGTGACAAACATGCCTGGAATAAATGAAAAAGAAAGAGGGAGGAGAGAGAGGTGTGGGAGGGTGTGGAAGAGAAAGAAAGAGAAAGAAAGTAAAGAAAAGTGAAAGAAAGAAGGAAAGAAAGAAAGAAAGAAAGAAAGAAAGAAAGAAAGAAAGAAAGAAAGAAAGAAAAAGAAAAAAAGAAAAAGAAAGAAAAGAAAAAAGAAAAAAAGAAAGAAAGAAAGAAAAAGAAAAGAAAAGAAAAAAGAAAAAGAAAAAGAAAGAAAGAAAGAAAGAAGAAAGTCTAGTAGAAAAATAAGATTTTGATCTGTGAATTTGGGTGGGGGTGGGGCACAAACATTCAGTATATAGCACCAACTATATGACATCTACAAGAAATTCACTTTATATACAACAATATAGGTAGACTGAAAGGAAAAGGAAAATATGCCTTGCTGATACTAAACTGGAGAAAACAGAAATGTCTATATTAATATCAGATAAAGTAACTTCAGAGCAAAGAAAATCACCAGACATGGAGGTACATTATATCACAATGAAAGGGTCAGTCCACCAGGAAGACATAGCAATCCTAAGTGTGTATGCACTAAACAACAAAGCTGTAAATATATATAAACCAAACAGTGATAAAACTAAAAGGAGAAATAGGGAAATCCATAATTATGGTTGAAGACTTCAACACACCTCTCTCAACAATTAATAGAATGTAACAGAAAACCAGCAAGGGTATAGAACTCAACAACATCATAAACCAACAGAATCTAATCAACATTTATAGAATGCTTTACTCCACAAAGCAGAATACACATTCTTTTCAAGTGCCCATGGAATATATATCAAAATGAATCATATTCTGGGCCATAAAATAAATCTCAACAAATTAAAAAGAGCTGGAATCATTCAGAGTGTGTTATCCAACAAAAATAGGATCAAACTAGAAATCAATAACAGAAATATAACAGGAAAATCTCCAACTATTTGGAAACTAAACAATACATTTCTACATAATCCATGGATCAAAGAAGAGAATCTCAAGGGAAATAAACAAACAAAAAAAAAATCAAACTGAATGAAAATGAAAGTACAGCATAATAAAATTTGTGGTTTTGTAGCTAAAGCTATGATGAGGGGAAAATTGGTAGCATTAAATGCTTGTATCAGGAAAGAGGAAAGATTTTAAATCAATAATCTAAACTCCTACCTCAGGATTTTAGAAAAATAAGATCAGAATAAATGCAAAGCAAGCAGAGGAAGGAAATAAATATACAAACAGAAATCCGTAAAATTAAAAACAACAACAACAAATCAACAGAGAAAAGCACTGGTTCTTTGAAAATATCAATAAAATAGGCAAGCCTTTAGCAAGACAAAGTAAAAAAGAGAAACTGCAAATTACCAATATCAGGAATGAAACAAAAGATATTGCTATAGATGCTGAAAATATCAAAAGCATAATAAGAGAATACTACAAACAATTCTGCTCATATAAAGTTGACAACATAGATGAAATGAACCCTCTACTCAAAAAACGCCAACTATCATCTGAATAGTCCTATAACTTTTGAGGAAATTAAATTTGTGACTTAAAATCTCCCCAAGTAGAAATCTTCAGGTCCAGATAGTTTTACTGAAGAATTTTACTAAACGTTTAAAGGAGAATTAACACCAGTTCTACAGTAATCAAAACTATGTGGAACTGGTAGATGAATAGATACAATAGATCAATAGAATAGAATTAAAAAAACAGAACAGAACTGGACTTCCCACAAACATACGCAACCTTAATTCCCCATTGTTATGTATCCTGACATGTTCCAGGCTCCAAGGATTAAAATATGAACTATTATTCTGCCTACTACAGATACCTAAATAAATAAAAAAGTTCTAAAATAAGAGCAGGGAACATGAGTATAAAGAACAACTTTAAAAGATAGAAATAAAACAAATGGAACTTATAGAAATGGGAAACATAATAATTAAATGACCATCATGGTCATTATCCAACCAACATCCTCTCAGTTCCCAGTAGAAGGAATAAAATAAAGCAAAAAAAAAAAAAAAAAAAGGCAAAAATACATAAAGAAGCAAAGATGTAGCTTTTCTGCAGGAGTAGAGAAAAAGGAGTTTGGGAGAGAGAGGGAAGAGAAGTGGAAATCACCATTATTTTTAATCATTACATGGCACATTAGAATAATATGACTATTCAGTGGCATTCTAATTAGGCTTAATGAAGAGTAATGGGTGTGAGAGAAGGCCTGGATATACAGTTTTATATAATATATATGCCCCCATCCCTGGCCGCAAAACACAGGACCCCACATCAGGGGACCCCAGGTCTTGGAGGCTAGAAAGATGTAACCTGGGCCAGATGGTGTTCAACCATAACTCCCACCATGTGTGGCTGATAGGATTGGTATCTGGGGAACCATGTTTATTCAGTGTATTAAAGAATAGACAGTCCTCGGCAGGTAAGGGGTGAGGACTAGTAGAGGGACATTTTGTGAGCTATGAGTGGTATGGACTCTGTGGAAAGAAAGCTGGTAGGTGGCACAAGGGTGATATTATGTGAATTGTGAGTCCCTCCCACCATGGGGCGTGTATATCTACCTATAAAGGGTAACTCAGGATACATATGAGTTAGGAATAAGACCAGGGTCAGATTTAGTGAGTAAATGCCTTGTGAGTTTTAAAGATCCCCCAAACAATTAGCTACATAGAAGACAGAAAAACTAGCTCTCCCTTTGCTGTTGAAAAAGGGCTTGTCTACTTTCATGATGGTGAACTCACTGTGGACTTCACAGCTCTTGGGGCCATGTCTCCCTAGTTACTGTTGAGCTGTATTCCTGGTTACTGGTATGAATGTCTTCCTTCCTTTCTTTTGTCCCTTCCTTTCTTCCTTCCTTCCTTCCTTCCTTCCTTCCTTCCTTCCTTCCTTCCTTCCTTCCTTCCTTCCTTCCTCCTTTTCTCCCTCCTTCCCTTTCTCTTTCCCACTTTCTTATTTCTGAGCAAGAGCAGAGCCGATAAGACTGGGGTAGGCATGAGCAGAAAACAGGACCAGAATGAGAATAGGAAGATAGAATATAGTTTAAGTCCTTCTAGCCCTATAGGTTATGTGAGTGTATCAGTTGGAACAGTGTAAGATATGTTGATAAAACAAACAAACAAACAAAACCAGAAGCTTTTTATAACAAAGTTTATTCTCATTTATCCTATATATTATTCACAGGTCAGTGTTTTCATTGCTCCAGAATCCTGATTGATGGAGAAGCTGTCATCTGGATTATTACAGGTTTTCAAAGCAGAGGGAAAGAGAGCTTTGGCAATTAAATGCTTCAGTTTAAATGTGGCACATGGTAATTCCATTCATAACTTAGGGACCAGAATGATCACATGGTCCCCACCCAACCATGAGGGAACCAGGGAGTACAGTCTTACTGTGTGCCAAGCATGTAGAAAGTTAGAAATGCTTGGTGAACAGCACTAATGAATTTCAGAGTCTCCAATGTCTAATGCCCATTTGTCATAAACTTTTGCAGACCTGTGGCAATTAGCTACTCAACTGTCAAACATTTGCTGAGGGCCTATTCTCAGTTCATTACTAGGCTGGGTTCTGAGGATATAAAGGGAATAAGCCATATCTCCTGCCTTCAGAGACCCTAAGGACTTATGTGGCAGGTAGACAAGTAAACAAACAACTGAGACTCATCATTGTAAGTACAATTATAAATACAGATGCTGTGGAAATATTAGACCCAGACTGAGAAGTTTGGGCTGGCTTCTTGAAAGAGGTGATGCTTCAGTGGATCCTGAGAATTAAGGCATGAGGCAGAAGAACAAAGGGTTTCGAGGAGAAGAAATGGTATTTGCAAAGGCCCAGAGTCAAGTACTTGCAGGGAAAAATAAAATGTGGTTGGCTCATGTGGTATAAAATACACTGGTAAGAGGTGACACTGGGGAGGTAGGCAGAGGCCAGGTCACAAAGCCCTTGTCTGCCATTCTAAAGACTGTGGACTTTGTCCTATGAGCAGCAAGAGGTCATCAGGGACTTGGGCTACATTTTGGGAACAACCCATTGGCTGTCGTGTGAAAAAAATCACTTAGGGCAAGACTGAGACAGCAGTTAAGAGATGGTAGTAGACAGGATTTCAAGTGAGAGACATTGGTGGCCTGGCCCAGGTAATAGCAATGGGGCTGGATGACAGTAGACAGAAGGGAGTTGTTCTAAGCTACTTTTCAAGTGAACAGGAGTGGCTGACCAGTTGGACAGAGAAGGAGCTATGTTTTGTTTCTGTGTATATCTATTCTATATTGTCCACTTTAATTATTTTCTAGAATAAAGCAGGGCACAAAACTATCATTCAACCTGTCAGTGCTTTCTATTTGCTGGCTGTACACTAGACATAGAGAATTCAACATGAACAAAGCTCAGCCCATGCTTGTAGGAGCCCACAGTCTCAATATAGTTTATCCAGCCAGGCTGAGGAGGGACGAGCCTGGCTGGAAGCAGGGGAGGGAGGCTCCAGACTTTCCTTATGCTAATGCTGCCGCAAATCATTTATTCCAGCTTCACCTTCATAAAATTTACCAAGTCCATATCCCACTTAAGTTGTTATATACTTAATATCTTTAAACCAACTCACTTTTTTAGCGTTATATACCTGCTCCATTCTTTTCCTATGCAAAATGTCTGTAGACCATATATGTGGATAAGTTAGTAATATTTTCCCTAATACACATTAAAATAAAAGAAAGAAAAACAAAATTAAGAAAATAAAATGTAAAAAATGTCCAAGTGCCACCGGAAAACATCTTGCAATCACATTTAGAGAAATAATGTCGTATAAAGAGGGGACTGGGTAAGCTCAAAATTGTGTTCCTTTCCAGGTCTGCTCCTTAGGTGGCCAGATGACCTGATTTCATAATTTTTATATTCACATCCTTTTAGCAAAGATGTAGCCCCTGACCTCTGCTTTTGCTCAAGTTCTTTTCTTTCCTAAAGTTTCAGACATTCAGCAATAGACTTGTTAAGGTTTCTTGGGGACAAGGCTCACTTTATAAGTCCATAGAGGGCACCCATGGCTACTTCCTTGCTGATTTGTTAAATGCTGTTGGACAGTGTCAGGTCAAGGGCTGAGATGATGTGAACTGCTAATTAGCTGGCCCTACCTGCTTGGCTGGGAAGCATCATTCAGGTCACAGGTATACCCATGTCTGAGCATGGGATGGAGGAATTTACTTGGTGTGAAATGCTAAGATTCACTGATATGTATGGCATGTTCTCAGGAGGCCTCAGAGTTCTCTAAGGGATCCCCAATTGCTGGACATATGCTTTTTTTTCACTCAGGAAGTGAACAGTGAAGCTCAGCAAAGTCACTCCTCGTTTCCTTATTAAAAGTCTCCTTTAGCCAGGAGGCAGCTTCTTTGACAAGTTGACCTATGTCATCTGCAGTCACTTTCTGATCCTGGATTCAAGATTCTAATAGGATATTAGCAAGGTCATTGATGGCAAGCACCAGACATTAACCCTAGAGAAAAAAGGATTTTATTAGAGCAACACTGGAGAGTTTGCAGAACTAGGGAGGAGATGGGCAATTGACCCAGGAAGGGCAGGAAGCTGGGCTGCTGGCTAGCTGGAACCACAGCACGTCTCTTAGAGAGCTGTCATCCTGTGATTCTAGAGTCTGATTGGCCAAGCTTAGACCCTGGCCCCACCCCTTGTTGGGGTGGGCAATATAGTTGAAGCCTCACCAGGGCCATGCGGAAAGGGAACGAAGAATAGGGCCGCTGTTCTCATAAAGAGAGAAAAGGATGGTAGGCTTGAGAAAACCAGATGTCCACTGTTGAGTTGCACAGGGAATGAGAGAACAAGAGAATTGGAAGATAACTTGGAGTTCATTTATTCAACCCGACAAGTTACGAATTAGGAAATCAACACACAGAGAATTTAATTAACTTGCTCTGGGTCCCTGGCTCTTCCAGGCAGATTCTCTGACTTTCGGAGCAGGCCTTCTTCCACTTCACAAAGGAAGACAACATGCAACAGCTAAGTCTGTGGGATCTTCTCATCACCCCCACCTGTGTTTCCATTGGCTCATTCTTAGAGCATCTTTAATATTTTATGAAGCAAGATGAAGTTCCTTAAAAGCAAGTGAGGCAAATGCCCCCCAACAGGAATGGAAGCAACACTATCTGGCTGACCCCAAGCATGGAAAGGACTATAGGGTCACAGGGAGGGGAAAATGAGAAGGGCAGCTGGCTCAGGTTGACTGCCCTCCCTCTCACCAACCCCAGGATACCCGTCTTCCTCCCCAGTTTCAGAAGACATCCCCAAAAATAAGAATTGGGCTATTGATTCAGAGCAAAAGGGGACTGAGAACCTATGCCTCCTTTGGAAGCGAGGTGCTGCCTGGTGCCCGCGTCTTAGAATGTGCTGGCTTCATTGGTCTGACAGCATGAAGGATGTTTGGTTTTGTTCTCGGCCCTGTTATCATTTATCATCCTCTTGTAGAAGCTGGCACCCTCCGCCTGTTCCCTCTTCCTTCTCACTCTCACCCAACCCCCACCTCCAATCTAACCTTCCCATTCTGTCTGTCCTCTCTACCACTGAGGGGAGCCCTTTGTATTTACCCCAGAGGAAACTCTCCCATATTGGTTCCTAGAAGCGCAAGAGACACCCCAATAGAATTCAGCGCATAAACATTTGTTGAGCAAGTCCTCTGGGCAAAGTAATGTGCCTGGGGCTTTGGGTGGTACATATAAGTAAGACAAGCCCCTGACTTCAAGGATTTTACATTCAGCAAGGAAAGAACTATGAAGTCTCAGGCAGTGAAACGCAGGCATGCTCAGAGAATGAGGGGAGAACCACAAGTTTGGAAAGTCTGGGAAAGGTAGCACAGAGGACCTTTGAAAAAGGCAGTTGAGTGGTGGAGGGTGAGATACAGAAGGCATGGATAAAGAGTGAATGGGGAAGGAGACAATGAGAACATCAAATGTCTTCAGAAAAAAATGGCCGAGAACACAAAGAGTGAAGTCATAGCTGGAAGAGGAGCTACTGTTTTGAGCTTATTTGAAGGTGCAAGAGGAGGAGCCAGAGGGATGGGAAGGTTGAAGGTACAGAAGAGAGAAAGTAATTGCTGGAGCAAAGTCCCAAAACGGGGAAGGGCTGGCTGTGGAAGCAAGTCAAAACTCATCTTATATTAAGAACAAAGGAAAGGAGAAAATCGGTGTGTGGCCATGGAGAAAACTTGGTGATAAAAGGAAGCTGTGTTGGCTCCATCTTCTTAGTGAATCAGGAAGTGAGGTCATCTGCTAAAGAATCCTGGAAGTTGGAATATCCACTGAGGATAAAAGAAAGATATAAATTAGAATATAAGGCAAAAATTCTGAGGTATAACAAAGCTTTCTAACCTTAAGGCCCCTGCTGAGATTCAGTCTCACCCCAGGGCCTTTGCACATGCTGTTTCCTCTATTGAGAACATACTGCTACCTGATATTTGCATGGTTTGAGTTTCCTCACCTTTCAGATTTGGCTTAAATGTCATGTCTTCAGAGTGGCTCTAAAGTAGATTTCCTCCCTGTCCCATAATTCTTCATCTAACCCAACGAGTATATAAGCTCCAGGAGAACCAGGGACCACACCTGTCTCGTTTATGACTGTATCCTGCGTCTAGCCATGTGTCAGACACACAGCAGGAACTCAACAAATACTTGTTAAGTACAGAAATGAATATTGGAAAATATGTGTTGATCATGGAGCTAACAGCCAGGCCTGAGCAGTTTCCCCAGGCCTGAGGACCACAGGCAGAGGCTAAGATGGAACTGGGGGTCCAAGAAGTTTAATGGTGGTGGGAGGTAGCAGATAACCTATGAAAGATAAAGGGAAGGAAGCAAAATTGTTGATTGTGGCCCAGAAGGCAGAGCTAGGGTGGAGGTGGGGTGGGTAGAACTGAAAGGAAAGCAGAGGAGGCTCAACCTACAATTTAGTGATTAGATATGTGCAAAAATGGAATGGATTGTCCGGAGTGTAGGGTTGCCAGATTTAGCAAATAGAAATACAAGACACCCACTTAAGTCTGACTTCCAGATACATAAGAAAGAATCCCATGTGATATTTGGCACATGCTTATACAAAAAAAATAAATAAATAAATTACACACACACACACACACACACACACACACATATTATTTCTCTGAAAGTCAAATTTAACTGGGCCTCTTGGATTTTATCTGTAAATCCTACCAGGATTTATGGATAAAGTTTTTGTCACTGAAGCCACGTCTGGAACACCGTGTGGAGGGCTATGGTATGGTGATTGATTGAGATATCAGATGGTGGGCTTGAATGTAAAAGCCTCACTCTAGCCCCAGCCAGGCATTCAATTTCCCCGGGTTTCTCTGGGGCAGTGTTCAGGCAAGGGGGCATCCTGCCCACTCCCCAGAAAGTTTTAATTTGCTGTCCATGAGCCTGACAGTGGCAGCTTCTTGTTTAGAGCTCTTTCCTTCAGTGGCCTGCAGCGGCAGCCCATACCCTGCAGCCCCCATCCAAGAGCAGCTAGGGGTAGGTGGTGCCAGTGGCTAAGCTCATTCCTACCGCTGGCACAGATGTGGACTCACCGTCCCACCCCACCCCCAGCGCTGGCTCCCTCCCCCACCACCCTTTATCAAGCCCCTCTCCTGGGTGGCAAGCTGTCACTACCCCTGCGCTTCTCCCTTGGCCTGCCATCACCACATACACTCGATTAGGGGAACTGCATGACTTACAGGGGCTGCTCTTCCCCAGGGTCGGCATTTGCATAGGGTGATGGATGCTGAGATGTCATCTAAACACATCTGCACTTTGCATTTTAAACAAAGCAATTTCCAGAGGAAGCTGGGGGAGCTTTGTCTCCTTCCAGAGACATTTCTTTTCAGTCAAATTCTCTTTCCCTTTGGCCAGCTCTTTCCACCACATCTGTCCCAGGTCTCTCTTCTCTACCAGCCTCCTGCTTACTCCCAACCCCAACCCATCCCCCTGGTTGTGACTCCAGTGTAGAGCAGGGTAGTGCATGATGAGAAAGGACATAGGTCTCTGGCCAGGGCCAGGCAGGGATCACCCAGCCCCCTTTCCTGTGCCCAACACTGGTATGCCTCCCCATGCTCACCCTTCAGGAGACCTGTGACTAGGAGAGGAACCTTAGCCAGGACCAGCCACCTAAGAGACATGGTTTGACGGACATAAAATATCTGCTTCAGACATCTCTGTCCACCTCCTCCTCCCAAGATGCAGCCAAGGGTTGCCCCTAAGATCCCCTGTGTTTTGTTCAGGGAAATAGGATTCCTTCTAAGCTCCGAACTTTAATATTATACAGCTGAGACTTTTCCTCTTAATGAATCTAAGCCTTCTCCAAGGGACCTTTAGGATGATGATAAGAATATTACCATAATATTGGCCCATAATGTTAGGTTGAATTTTTTTTTTCTTCAAAGACAGTTGGGAAGGAATAAGGTAAGAAGTCCCTGGAATTTTGTCCCCAATAATGTGATCTGAAGGCCAGCAGTAGCATCCAGTCACTTACAAGAGGCATGACTTGGAGTAACATCCCTTAACCACCAAACTGGCATAGCCGTACCACCCCCCGAGGCCCCATTGGGATACTGAACAGCAACTGCAGGGCACAACAAATGCTTGTTCAAATTTTCTTCTTCTCTTCTTGCCCAGCTGAAAATATTAGTGAGTTTACCTGGATGGGCAGGAACGTGTCCCTGGCAGGGGTGGGAGCAGACATCTGTGGCGGGGGATGGCTCCTGTGAGACCATGTGGTTCTTTGCAGGGGAGTAGGGTGTGGAAGGAACAGACACTTGTTGAGTACCTACTATGTGTTTAGCCCTTTAGATGGCAATTAAGAGAAGACTTTAATCAAACTTCTACAGATGTAGATTCAAATTTGTGACCTTAAGCGAGTTGACTAACCTTTTTGAGCTTCATGAAGGCAGTAGCATTTACATCAAACATTCATGAGGAATGAATGATATAATGTGTGTAAAGTGTCTGGGATGTAGCTAGCAGCCCACTGATGTGACCTGTCAGCATCTTTACAGGGTATGATCAACATTGTGCAGATGGGGAGGGAGGTGCCTGGCCCACGGCCCTCTGCCAGCTAGCGCAGAGCAGGGCTTCTGAGTCTAGGGCAGAACAGGACTTCTGAGACTAGGCCAGTCTGAATCCATAGCTCATGCCTCACCTCCGTAGCCAGACAACGAAGAACTGCTGGGAGAGACAGGTCTGACCATGTCCTTCTGCTGAAAACTCTGCCAGGGTTTCTCACTTGTATCTGGGATAGACAGTAATGCCCTCCACAAGGCTGACTAAGCCCTGTGCCATCTGGCCCCTCTGATTTCAAGCCTCTTTTTCTCTTCCTTCCCTCTGCCACCAACCAACCAATCAGACAATCTTCCCATTTCTTCAACAAGCCTGGAGCACATTAGCCTCTCTCCAACACCCCACACAAACCGTTTTGAGAATCAAGGATGATCTTATAGTTTAGGCTCATTTCAGTGACATAAAAAGGTGATTGCTAAGCCTCTTCTCCTCCAGAAACTGTGTTTCTAAGTCTCCTCTCTTCTGCTCACTTTCTACATCCAACCTGTCAGCAAATCCTGGTGGCTTCAAAATGGATTCAGGACCCAAACGCTTCTTAACATCTCTTCTCTTCTGCCTTGGGTCCACACCGCAGTCTCCTCACCAGTGATCTTCTGGTTGGTTTTCCCGCTTCCACCCATGTCCTCCCACAGCCTGTTATAAACAGGCTCCTGTTGAAACGTGTGATCACGCACTCCTTTATTCAAAATCTTCCACTTAGAGTGGAAGCCACACCTACCATGGCCCCATGTCCCCTCCATGACTTGCTCCATGCCCTTTGCTTCATCCATTCCACTTCAGCTACACTTGTTTCCTTGTTCACAGAACATAGCAGGCACGCTCCTACCTCAGGGCCTTTGCATGTGCTGGTTCCCTCTGCTTGGAGTGCTTTTCCTCCAGACATGACCCTCCCTATCCTCGACTTACTGTTCACTCTCATTGAGGCTGCTCTGACCATTCCTTTTAAAATCATATCCCATCTCTGCATTCCTGATCCCCCATCCCCTGCTTTTCCCCTTCGCAGAACTTATCACACACAAAACTTATCTCACAAACTATATAACCATGAGCTTATCGCCTCTCTCTTGGACTGTGTGCTCCATGAAGAGATCGCACTTGTTCTCTTTACGGATATGGTCTCCATGCCCAGGACAGTGCCTGGCACAGGGCAGCCCCTCAGCAAATAGTTGTGGAATGAATGAATGAATGACCCTTAGTTGTTTTTTTCTGTTTCACGTCTTTGGTAACAAAAAGGGAGACTATTTGGAGAATGAATAAAGAGATAAAAGTATGGATGAAGTTTAAGTCTTTGAGAAAATAGGCTGATCACAATGATCTGTACGAGTGGAAGAAGTCTAGAAAATTCTAAAATATAGCTAGTGCAGTACAATTTTGTTTTGATTATATTATAGGATATTATAGTTGACTCTCTTTCCTGATTATGCTTTCTTAAGGTAGCAGCATGAACACCAACCATGTGTGTGCACATGTACCCATGCAGATGTAGCGAAAGTGAACTGGGAAATTACCTAAGACAATCGACAAGCTGAGTACGTTCATTCCTATAAGTACTTAATACATTTCATGCACGAGACTTGCTAGGTATTGAGTTCGAAGACTGCTACGTGGACCATAGCTTCTGAGAGCTTAACGAAGCTCCAAACAGCTCGCTGAAAGTTGATCAGACCTTGAGCTTTTCAGGTATGTGGGTTCTGTGGACATTGTCATTTTTGGTTGTCTCCTAGACTTCCCGCCCAACACCTTTTATGTAACAGCTATACTGTTGAATGGCACTGCTCCCACCCCCAAGCTGCTCACAGTGATCCATTAAGGGATAGGCACAAATTATTGGAGTTTAGAATGAAGCTCAGATAATTTCCATGATGGTAGGAAGAGATTTTCACTCTTTCCCCATGATGTGAATTAAAAAGATGGCAGCCTCCTCGCTACCATGAAAAAAAGTCTAGCTTGAAGACAAAGCAGGCAGAAGAGGGCAGAACTGAGAGACTCAGAGTAGAGCCACATCCCATTGCCTTTACGAACCTCTGGATCAAACCTGGACTGATGTCTGCACTTCTGGATTTTACATATCTCCACGGCAATAAAACCAGGAAGCCAGTGTAAGTTGTCGTGTCTTTTACTTGCAACAAAAGCCATCTTGATATAGTCCTCTTTGATTTCTATCAGGCCCTGCCCTCTGCTTCTCATTGGTCTTGAGTGACCTGGTGAGGGCAATCTGTGTAGTCAGCATCATGTGCATGCATACACGGATGCGTTTCAGAGTCCTATGGCAGAGAAGTGTTCTTGGTTCATGTACATCTGATATTCCATTTCTCTGACATTAACGAAAATAGTGCCTCGCCATTAATGCCACAAGTATAAAAAGTGGTAGAGGTATTTCTCAGAACTGTATTATACTTCTCAAGTTGCATTTCTGAGTTTTGCTACTGAACAACTTGAACATCCAGAGGACTGAGATTGAGCTGGTCCTCCTGGTGGCCTCTTCGACCATCAGCCTGAGACCGGAGGGCAGCGCTGTCCAGGGGACAGCCGACCCGAAAGATAGTGTGTGAAGAAACTCTCCAATAGGCTGTTCCTTATTTATTAGATTTCAGATACATGGGACCAGGATGGGAGAATCCTAGGGTGTTTAATTTACATGGGTGGTCTTTGGGAGAACATATACAGAGGTGGAAATATGTACAGGTGGGTGATGCAATGAAGGACTGCATTTTAAAAAATATATACATCTTAAGAAGCCATTCCAGCCACATTATCATTATTAGAAAATAAAATAATCTTTCCATAGTGCTTTTCTTTGGTGCTGTTCCATGGGCACAGGCCCCTCCGTCTTCTTGTTACAAGTTCGTCACCACTTCCCCAGACACCTACCCCCAACACTTCCCATCTGCACAGGGGAGGGGCGAGTCTGGAGGGGAGGGTGGCCCCCAACACAGGGCTATGTGCAGATTCTGGCTCCTCCAAAGCCTTGCCATGGCCCCCCTACCCTTGCCCCACTCCGGTTTTGAGAGCTTCCTACTTGGTTCTTAAATTGTGCCCCAGGAAATAAGCAGTTTCCTGTATATAAAAACTGGGGGCCGTTATCAAGATTTATGTGTGACAAAACCAGTCTGGAAGCCTTAGGAAGGATGGGTTGGGGACAGGGACCAAACAAAACCCAGCCAATACCACCTTCTCCATGGTTGGATTTTTACATTTTATTTCTTGGTTCATATCAATGATCTGTATCATGAAAATACAACTGAGAAGGGCTATTTCCTCTTTACAGATTTCCCAGGAACAGCAGATTTGGGGGTGAACTTGGATTCTGTCCTGTTTGGAGGGCAGAATGTCCTAAACGCTCCTCACTTCACCCTCCCCCACTAAGCCAGGGCCACCCCCTTTCCAGGTTGGTCCCAAAGCTGGCGAGACTTCCAACTAAGAAGCTGGCCCCTGAACCTGTTCTCTGAAGGTCAGTGGATCCATCAAGAGCCCACCAGGGCCTTTCCCACTGTTACCGACCCGTTTCTTGTTGCTCTAGGATGTTTTTAAGCATATAAGCAGCAGCAGTGTCCCCCCATGTGCGCCAAGTCTTCGGGACCACCACCCTCCCTCTGCTGGAAAGGGGTGTTCATGCCAGGACATTGCAGAAGCACGAGGCCCAGCAAGGCAAAGCCACCCTGTGTATATAGTACACGCCCCACCGCCACTCCAAACCAGTCATCGCTGTTAGGCAGACATGCTCCTCCTAGAAAAGGTGGACTGCAAATACCAGTTGTGCACACGCCCTGCCTGCCGTGCCTGAAGGCCTGGGTCCTCATGCTTGAGCAAGAAGTGACACTGCATAGACCAGGGTGCCTAGGTGATAAGATGCCACCCTCTGCTCCCCCAAGCACACAGCACAGTGAGAGGCTAGGAGAAGCTCCCACAGAGCAGACCCAAAGACATGGCTCCTAATGGTTAACTCAGACTTGGGCTTTGGCCCTGGTGTTTTGATGCCGAGGAGGTGCCTGTGTGTCCCTCCAGACCAGGGACACCGGGGACCCACACAGAGCTAGGGACAGAGCATTCCGGATCACAATTCCAGCGCTAACTATCAAATGTCTGTGGCCTTGGATGCCCCACAGCCTAAGTAGGGGAGGGGGTCACATACCACTGGTCTGTGAGGTCACCCACCACCCTTGACATTTCCTACGCAAGGCCATCAGACAACCACTCCACAGCTGCGGGGTTTTAGGCAGCCCTCCCGCCTCCCACCTGGAAGAGTGCTGTCTGGGAGTGGGGACAGGGAGGCGGAACCAGCAACAGCTGCTTCCCTTAGAAAAACCATGAGGCTGTGGAAGAGGGCACCTGGCCCCCTGCTGTCCTAGTGACAGGTGCAGGGATCTGCTTGCCTCTCCAGGTGATAGGAGGGTGGGTTAGAATGGGCGTGGATTCCCCAGGTGGGGCGGCTCTGATGCCTGCTTTAGAGGGCAGCTGTTTGGAAGGGCATCCTTCATCACGCTTTCCCTTCATACCCTGCCACCCTCTAAACCAGCGGTCCCCAACCTTTTTGGCACCAGGGACCAGTGCTCCTATGAGAATCTAATGCCTGATGATCTGAGATGGAGCTGAGGTGGTGATGCTAGCGCTGGGGAGGAGCTGCCACTCACTTTCTGCTTTGTGGACCAATATGGTCAGTGGTCGGCGAGTTGAGAATCCCTGCTCTAAATGCCTCAGCAACCTGTGCACTGCAGACAGGGTTTTCAGCGCTGTACCCCTAAGAGAGCTATAACAGACTTTTGCGGCCACTTTCCTCATTGCCCAGACTAAGGGGTTTAGTTTACTGGGACACAGGACTTTCAGTGCTAAAACCAGGACCATCCGGGGAAAAGTGGAGTGGTTGGCCACCCCATACAGCAGCGAGGAGGGCCGGGTGGTTCCGCCAGAGAGGTGGGCTCCCTCATTGTGCCCAGGGAACTAGAGCATGCCTCTTTAGTCAAGGGTGGCAGAAGCAGCCCCTCCTGTGGCACTGATCCGCCCAGCGAGGGTGTGCTGGTGTCCACTGTCCCTGGAAACCAGGAAGCGTCAGCGACGTTGGTGAGCTCCCTGTCATTAGGGTTCCCCTGCCTACGTATCCCCACGTCTGGGCCTTTCTGTGCTCAGCAGAGATTGGTTTGGGCCTCTCCCCATTCTTCCTCGATCCTCCCACTACGGCCAGTCTAGAATTGGAGTGGCCAGGGCACCCTCAGATGGAGCCAGACCCTACACAACCCCCACTTCCCACAGACCACCAGCTCTGGACCTGCCTTGAAGGTCGACAGAGAGGGAAAAGCAGAGAGAAAGGGGGCTCTGGAGAGTGCTTCTGTGAGCCAGCCCTATTCCAGCTGTGGGCCCTGATGTCCTCTCAGCTGGCTGGAGCCCTGTCTGAGTGAGCTCTGAGGTAAGGGCATAAGGTAGCAGAGGGCGACTTCTAGGGGAGGGGCAAAGGAGGGGAACAGCCAGGTGGGAGGCACCTGGGGCTGGGGTGCCCAGGAGAATATGTGAGCTCTAGCGGCTACTCTCTCGATACTGAGTCTTCGCTGGGAGCTAGGTGTGTGCCAGGCTAAGAGGAAGGATGGCAAGATGGAGCCCTTTGGACTGTGAAAGGTGTGGGGTCTCTTAAAGGACCCCAAAGAACCTCAGAGCAGGCAGGGCCTCTGGAAGGAAGTACCTGCCCTCTGGGGAAGGGACACCTCCAGGTGGTATGCAACGTGAGCAGGCCGGAATCCTGGGCGCCAGCCCTGCCCACCCAGTGGGGGTGGGGCCCGGAAACGTCCAAGCTGCCTCTTGGTGGTTTGGTAGGGGAGAGGGTGCCCTTCCTCGGTGACCTCCAGTCTCAGGGGAGTCAGCCCTGGCCCAGGCCTCAGCACTGCCCAGGGAGAAGAAAAAACATACCAAAGAAAAAGCCAGTTACAGATGAGCCCCACGCCCTGCCCTCCCATCCCCGTCCCCCCACCCCACGGCACCCAGGACTCCGCACACAGCAGGGAGGCAAGAAGCCTCTTCCTCTGAGGCTGCTTGTGGCCATGACACAGGGCGTGAAGGTCGAGGCTGGTGGCTGTGGAGGTCTCTGCAGCGGGCCGTCCACGTGTCCGCAGGTGGGAGTCAGTCTGCGTGCCGGGCCATCAGACCTTGGCCTCCAGCATCTCCAGGAAGAGTTTATGCATGGGCACCTTGCCCTGCAGTTTGACGCTGTAGAAGTGCTGCACCGCCTTGGCGGCCGTCTGCCGCAGCAGGGGCAGCGTCAGCAGCAGCTTGCCCGTCCTCCGCGGCTCCTCGTGGCGCTGGCTCAGCTCGTAGTCCTGCAGCGCCTCGTGCAGCAGGTCCTGCAGCTTCTGGACCGCTTCCAGATCCTCGATGTACATGGAATCTGTGGGCACAGGGGTGAGCGTCAGGGGACCTGGGTGGAGAGCACCGCCCTGCGGGGGAGTTGGGAACCAACACGACACCCTTGGGCTCTGCCTTGGAGCTGTCCTCATCCAAGTCCAAGTTCTCACCATAGAGAGAGGAAAACCAAGGCTCAGAGAGCTTAAGCTACCAGTCTGAGGTCACAGAGACCAATGACAGAGCTGGGGCTTGGACCCAGGGAGAGAGCTCTGTCTATGGAGAATATTTCTTGAGAAACCACCAAGAGAAGGAAGCAGAGACCCTGCAGGGCTTGAACACGAGCAGAGCAGATCTGTCTTTGCCCTGTGGGTGCTGGGTGGAGTCTATGGCCAGACTGGAGGAGGTGAAATCCTGCACCCCTCAGTCTCTAGCCATGTGACTTTCTCTGTGCCTCATTTCCCTCATTCCTGAAATGAGATAATAACCATATCTACCTCAAGAGGTTAATACAGGTCAAGGGCTTAAAACAGTAAAAAGCAAGTGCCCAGCTAGTGGTATCATTACCATCATCACCATCATCACCATCACCACCACTACCACTAACATCACCACAATCACTACCACTACGTAGCACCATCATCACCACCCTCACCACCACTACCACCAAGAGCACCATCATCATCTTCACTACTACTATTGCTGCTGCTGCTGCTGCCAGGCACCAGCTCAAGTCTTCAGTGCAATCTCTAGCCTTACAAAATGCTGTTTACGGAATACAGACACAGATAAAGAGGCTGAGCTCCGTGTCTGGGTGCCCTGTGTTAGGGAGTTATGGGACTAGGACAGCATGGCTGGACATATAAGGTATGGTGATGGAGGGAGGGGCTGGTGGGAGTGGCCATCGCAATCTAAAATCCTGGGGAGGGCTTTGGACTCGCCATGAACTGGGAATCTCCTGGACCCTACTCCCTGGCCTCGAAGAAAACAACCAGCCTTTTTCTGATGTTTCTCACAGGTCCTGAGCCACCATCCTAAACTGCGGCAAAAATGCCTGCAAAAAGTGGGAGGGTGAAGCTCTGGGTGGGTCTCTCCAAGGAAGGTGGAGTGAGTTTCCTGAATTTCTCAAAAGACAGCGGGGCAAATTCCTTTGCATGCTGCATTGGTTTAGATACCAGACTGCCAAGGGCAGCTGCACCAACATGCTGACACCAGTGACTGTCCCCTTTCTGAGCCCACACTCAGTTTGTGCTGTAAGAGTCCTGCCTCTTTCCCTTGGGGAGATAGCAGTAAAATGAGTGAGATAAGACTCTGGAGTCTTAGACGCTGTGTGACTCTGGCCAAGTTACTTAGGCTCTCTGAGTTTGTTTCCTCCTCTGTAAAATGAAGCAAATAAGAATACATACACCCATAGGGTGGTGGTGAGGGTTAAATGAAATGGCAGATTACCAGGCACTTAATAAGCACCTAATAAATGTATTTATCGTGAGGACTCAGACTTGGAGTGAGTGCCCTTGCAGGGCTGGGGTGTTACTGGCCCCAAACCCAAGATGCCTTCACATTTTTCTGTTCCTTGTTACCAAGGCAGTGAGGACTCCTTTGCTAGCCCGGGAGGAGGTTGGCTCCATTCCACTCTCCCAGCTGCTTGTGGAGCATGCACTTAAGATGCACTGGTCCCTGCAAGGCTGGGACCTGGCCATCCAGACTCCCTGCCTCCCGCCAGCTTCCCCTCTCACTCCCCCATCTCCCCAAGGAGGCTAAAATTGGCAGCTGCCTTCGACCAAAAATGAAATAAAATAACATTGCAAGATTAATTTCTTTGCAATCCATCAGCGCGTCTGTATCGATGGCATTGATAAACTGTTAATTACAAAATCAATAGCTATGATTTTTTTCTGCTGTCAGGAGCCTTGGAGAGGGCCGGGACATGGGGTGAAAGACAGCCAGCAGGCTCCTGAGAGGTCGTGGTTTGGGGCTACAATCTGTCTCTGATGTGCTTCACTTTCCTGCCTTGTGTCAGTCTCCTGAGCCACATCTGAGTGGTCCTGTCCGGTCCACTCAGCCTCAGCAGTGGCATTCGCAGTGGCCCTTGGGGCCGCCACCAGAGCCTTCACAGCCCCAGAGCCTCTAGTCTGACCCCAAACTGCTTTTCTAGTGGAATCCCCAAACAAGCCTATTCTTTCCCCATTTCCCGCCTGTAGCTCATTCCTCCGCTATGCAGGCAGGGCCGTGACCGTCACAAACTCCTCTCTGCCTTGAGCTTCTTGTACCTGCTCATAAAGTAGAGGACGGCTTGGTAGATGCCACTGGGGAAGAAGTCCAGGTTCCCGGAACTTCGTCTCACATGGCAAACTGTATTGTATTTAGGCAAATCTTAATGCTAGCTGAAGCTCCTGAAGGGCTCATGTCACCAAACCAGCATAAGTCCTCAGGTGGTGTGTGTGCATTTACATATGTGTATCTGTATGTGTTGAGATCAAGGCAAGAGCAGCTGGCCAGACTAAAGAGCCTGCTGAAAGCCCTTGCAGCATAGTGTCGAGGGGCGGGATGGAGGCGACAGTTGAGTGGCCTCCTACCTGTTCACTCTCCCCTCCCTGGTGTTAAGTGGTCAGGTGAGTCCAAAATTAAGGACATGCCCTCCAAGGCCTGCCAGCCTCGCTGCGTGTCACTGTGTCCTCCCCTTTCACTGTGTCCCCTCTCCTCCTCTGTCCTGTCCATTCCAACTCCCAGCCCCTCTGCAACACTGAAAAGGTGAGCCCAGGGGGTTGTGAGGAGGGTGGAACTACTCTGTATGGAGACCTGTCATCACGCATTTGTCAAAAACCTGCAAAGCAAAGAGTAAACCCTGATGGCAACTGTGGACTTTTGTTAATAATAATGTATCAATATTAGCTCATTAATTGTAACAAATCACCACACTAATGCAAGATGTTAATAACGGGGGAAACAGGGACGGGATGGTAGATGGAACTCTATTTACCATCTGCTTAATTAGTCTGTCGATCTAAAGTCATACTGAAAACTCCCACAGCACTAGCATGCTCCAGAAAAATATACAGAGTATAAAGGGTCTCTGTAGAAGCATGTAAATTTTTAATTATTAGTTTATTAATAAGAGTGATTTAAACTAAAAAACATGCTTCCCTCTCTGTGTGACGTTCCCCAGAAGCAGAGCCTGAGACGAGGGTTTGGGTGCATGTGATATATGGGGGGTGTGCTTCCAGGAGAAAGAAAGGGAAGGGGACAGGATGGGGGAGGGTAGGAGCCCACAAGGTAAGCATGTGGCCTCGACTACCACCTCATCCCACAGTGCCAGGAGTCCAGACTTCTGTTTCCTCTGTGGGTCCACCCACCACTGGCTGAGGGGGTTGGGGATTGGGGGGAGTAGGTAACCCTCCTGGCAAGGCAGGTGAGGGTGAGTCTCTGGTGAAGTGGGTAACGTGAGCTCTTAGCAGCCAAACTCAGCAGCTGGGGCATGTGTGCACTGACCCAGGAAAGGGGGTCTGATGGGGCACCAACAGTGTTCCCTGTGTTCTCTATGAAGCCATTTGTTAGGGGAACAACTGACCCGGTTAGCCAGGGACTGAGGTTCCCTGTGATATGGGACTTTCAGAAACAGAGGGACAGCATCAAGCAAACCAGCTGGTTGCCCCCTTTGTCCTGTCTCCATCTGGGAGCCAGCTCTAGCTCTCCCTCTTCCATATACTGATAGCACTTTGTTTCCTCTAACATGAATAATAATGATAATAATTAATATTTATTGAACATTTCCTCCAGGCCAGGGACTAGACTAAGTGCTTTATCTTCAGTTGATCATTTCATTCAAAAGTGCTTAGGGGAGGTACTGGGATATCCCCATTTTACACACAGAGCTAAGGAAGGTTGCCGACTTGTCCAAGGTCATAACAAATTAACAGGCTAGAATTTGAACTTGGGTCCATCTGACCCAGACTTGAGCAGTTAACTCTACCACATGCCACCCTGCAGCAGAATTGCCCGTGTGCATGCTGAGACACTCTGTCTTTAGGACAAGGACCATGCCTTTCTCTTCCTTCTGCATCCCCCCACCATCCAACACGGTACCCTATATAGGGTGGATGCAAAGTGTGGACACAGATTACTCACCTGCATCCCCCAGTGCCAGCCCCTCTTCCTAGGTAGTCTAGCCAGAAACTGGCGGGAGCTAAAGAAATGGAGCGAGGCCTCCTTTTTAATGTCGGACTAAACAACTCATTTGGGAAGGTTTTTCCTCTTGTGCCTGAGCATTCGATTGCAAGATTCGAAGAGTGAGCACAAGCTCAGTTGATTTTGGACTCAGAGGACTTTGGTTTGACTCCCAATTCTGTGAGTTTGGGCAATATGATTCACCTTTCTTAGCCTGTTTCCATATCAGTAAAATGAAGTTAAAATAAGAATTTTGCTTACTTTCTTTGTAAGAACAAAATAAGTTCATCATAGCTAATTTATTTAACACGTTGAGCATTTATTAAGAGACAGGTATGTTATAGGCATAACATAATTATATACAAATAAATCTCTTCCTTAGGTTTGCAGGGTAGAAACTGTTTACTGTTCCTCCTTTACTGATGAAGAAGGTGAGCGAAGCAACCTGCCCAAGTGACAGAAGCAGGATTTGATTCTTAGTAACCTGGCATTAGAATCTGTGTTTTTAACCAGGGTGCTGGTTATCAGGGTCCAGCATCGTGCTCTGCAAATCAAAGGCTTAGAAAATACTCCACCCATGCTGGCCTTCATAAACCCCCTTTAACCCTAGGCCACCCTGTGCACAATCTTTGGTGACGAAAAGCTCCAGCATCTCCACGGCACCCCTGCCCCTTGCAGCAGAGTGGTGCTCACAGCCCCAGAGCTGTGCTCCCCAGGCCCCACACCTGCCCCCTTACCTGAGTTGGCCAAGGCCAGGGCCTTGAGCGTCACAAACTCCTCCTTCTCTACCTTGAGCTTCTTGTACCTGCGCACCAGCTGCAGGATGGCCCGGTAGAGCTCCAGCAGCCCCGCGAGGCGGGAGTGCTCCTCGTCCATGATGTAGTCCTCGGCATACACCAGCTTGTCGTCATAGGGCAGCGAGCGGTACACGATGCCCAGGATGAGAATCTCCATCCAGGCACTCTGCAGCAGGCTCATCTGGTCCCCCAAAGAGAGGTTCGAGAAGCCTGTAGTGGGAAGAGGGGGCAAGGAGGGCAGCAGGTTGTCAGGTGGAAGGGCGGGTGCCTCTCTGGGGCTGATTAGGGGGCAGGATAGGGCAGGAGTCAGGCACCTCCAGATCCTGCCTCTTCCTCTGCACCTGGGGGACTCATATGAATGAGTCAGACATGGAATTCATGGACAAGACTTATATAACAAGTGCTCAGCTGACGTTGACACACATTATCATTATTGTTGTTAGTTCTGTGGTATTTTGTATACATCTGGAGAGGTTTTTTGATTAAATAAATACATTTGTAATTTAAGGAGTTATTGGATTCATAATAGAATCAAGAGGTGGCTGTGCAGGGTCTCCTTAAGTTTGGGGAGTTTCCAGGTCAAACCAGATGGGATTTTGGTGTTTCAAAGTGACACTTGATACTCAGTGCAGTCTCAGTTGTGCAGAGACCTGGAGGCCTGAGCAGGAACAGACTCAGCTCCTTCCTGCCGGTGACCTACAGTAACCACAGCCTGGGGCTGCAAAGAGCTCAGAGGCCCCCTGGATCAGAGCCCTGCTGCCCTAGCCATCACTCTGCACCTAAGAACAGACAGGCAGTTCTGTAACCTATGAGCATGGAATCATTGGGTGTTCACCCATCCTGCTAGCCAAGAGGCTGACTCCAGAGTGAAGGAAGGCTGGGGTAGAGATGGCTCCAGAATTGTGACACTGTCTTGTCCAACATGTTCTGGAGATTGCCCAGGCTCGAACCCTGATCCTCCCCATTTGCTAGCTGTAGCCTGACCTTGGGAAAGCTGGGCGACTTCTCTAAGCCTCAGCTTCCTCATCAAAATGGGTATAACCGTGGTACCTGCTTCAGGTAATTGCTGAATACGGCAATGGTTACAGAACATACGACACAGTTACAGAACTTTTACTGTTACTATTAATGGTGAGATGAAAGTTTCCCTCTGAAAAATAGGAATATACTGAAATTGCGCTATATGCACTTAACATGTACGAAATCAATTAATATCTTTACTTACAAGAAAGAAAAAGAGAGAGAAAGGAAGTAGGAAGGGGTTAGGGAGGGAGGGAGGAAACGAATTTTCAAATAGCTGCTCACTAAACACAGGTGGTAACTTCAACTCAGTGATCGGTTCCAACACTGACCATGCCAGATTCATTAGAAGGAAAAGCATCCATAAAGCCATTGTGGATATGTCATGTGGATGTCCCAGGTGTCATGGCAGCTGAAATCTGGGGATTTTCAGGGGCAATTTTGCATATGTGGGATTTGTCACTTCATTGGCTGATCTAGAAGCTGACCCACACCCCCCACCCCAGATGCGCTGTGAGGATGGAAAAGAGGGCGTGTGGAAAGCTCTGAGTGCTACCCGCCACGCCCATTCGGAGCTCAGTAAACCTGAGCGACGTGGTGGTGGCAGCCACAGTTGCTGCTACTGTTGCTGCTGCTGTTAGCATTCCACTGGCATGGCGTTCCTCTGCCCCTTGCACTGGCAGTTACAGGTGGTCCCAAGCTTCTGGCCTGGCCCATTGCTCTGGGTTTCCACAGAGTCTGTTTTACCATTATCTGGCGTCCTCTGTCTCTAACAACCAGTGTCCCTCCCCATTTTCCAACCAGGGCGTGAATTTTCTTCTGTAGGTGGCACTCCTGGGGCTGCGGCCTCTCCACCTGGCAGGCCACCCTTTCCCTGTGAGCGCTCTTTTAGCCTAATCTTCCAGGTCCCCTGGCCCGATCTGCACAACCCGGGCCTTGGATCACCACCTGGCTGCTGGCATCCGTGAGTGACTGACAAGAACTGGAGCAATTACACTGATGACACGGGGCGAGCCTGAATGGATGGGCCTTCTTAGGCAAGAGGCTTTGGCACAGTGGGGTCAGATGCATGTGTGACGTCGGGATCCTGGCGTGGGAGACAGTGTGTGGCTGCCTGGGGTGCTGGGGAGAGCCGGGAGGTAATAAAAGATAGATAGAAATGGACATCCAATTTCCCTTATCAGCCTTCTGAGCAGAAGAGGCCTTGGGCGACATTAATTAACAGATACCAATCAGCCAGCCCATGAGGGTGTGTGTATGTATGTAGGGAAGTGTGGGACTGCACTGGGGGTGGGGGAGAAGTCTGAAAGCAGACAGAATGGGAGGAAGGACGCAGGAGACAGACTAGGCAAAATTAACAGACAATTGAATTGGAAGGTGGCAGAGATGGAGGGTGAGGTAAGAGCCAGGCTTCTGGAAACGTTGGAGAAAAGACCCCTGTGAGGCTAATCACACAGGTGTGGAATCACTAGCATAATGTGAACAGCATGCTTCTGCCCCTTCATTCATTCAACAAATATTTACTGAGTGCCTATTAAGTGCCAGTCCCTGTGCAAGGCACTGGGGACAAGCTCAAATCAGAACTGGTCCTGCCTTCAAGAGCTCACAGTTAAGAGGGAAAGACACCTCAAATAACATATGTCACCATGAAGTTATGTCTTAAGTAGAGCTATCGGGGGAGGCTTTGTACGATAGGAGACGTCTGGGCTGAGCTCTGAAGAGCAAAGTGGAGCTCAAAAGGGGCGACGAGGGCACCTCTGACTGCACCCACCACGGTGTCTGCATGAACTGCTGTCATGCGCTGTGTGCTGAGCCCCCTGGGAGCACCAGTGCCATGCTGCTCGTCTCCCCATTCCCACCGTCAGGCACCTATCTGGTGCAAAGGAGGTGCCAACAAAGGTTCAAGGTACAGAGGAGAGAACAGACAAATGCCACTGGGCCTTGGCTCTTGGATGATAAGAAAATGTGCTGAAAGAACTTGGTTAGAAGGAAGCTTTCAATGCCTTTATGTCAGAGACAGGTCTGGCGGGACAGGTGGCAGGAGAGACGGAGACAGCATCTCGGAGAGTTTTGTGCCACCACTGCATCTGTGAGGCCTGTGTCCAAACCTCCCTGCGAGGCTGGTCTGAGTGCTGGACTGAGCCCCTGCCTGCTCTCTTCCTCCTTGAGCATCTTCAAAAGGAACGGGAAATAGCTTTGCAAATCCAAATGCTCACTCCAAACTGCTAGAGAGCATACGAGGGCTGCCTCATTTTGTGTAAGAAAGGGAGGAAATAGGTGATCTTCTTTCCTAATATTTGAAGAAGTTAAAATTTTTTCTAATATTTGAGAGAAAGAGTAGAAGGAAAATGAGAAGTAAAATCCATTACCTGTATGTAGGAGGAAGGAGGGAAGGGATAGGGATGGAGACAAGACTTCTGTGTACCCATTTTTGTCTAGTTTTTGCTTTTGAATCTGCCCATGTTTAAGATGTCCAAAAATAAAATTAAATCAAGCACAGAATGAAAGGCATGTTCTCTTTAACCCAGCATCTCCACAGCTAGGAACTTCTAGAGAAAAGTATGCTTAAATCCACAAAGATAAATAGGTTTGAAATGACCCAAAGCAGAAAACAACCTAAATGTAACTAATGTAATACACGCAATTATTATAGAAATGTAATTATTACTTAAATGAATGGCACATTAGAAGCCACTAGAAAGAATGAGGTAGAATGTGTGTGTGGAGGTGGAAAGACACCAGAGAGAACAAGGAGGGAATAAGTATTAAGGCTGCAGATACCACAGTCAAGCTGTCTGTTAGAATCTCAGCTTTGCTGACACTGGCTGTGACCCTGGGCAAGTCCACCTCTCTGTCCCTCAGCTTCCAAACCTGTGAGATGGGAGTAATAATAGTACTATCATTATGGAGCTGTTTGAATAAGATGAGCTACTATGTGGAATACCCAGTATACTGCTTAGCATGCGGTAAGTGCTACTGTTGTACATAATTAAATTGAAGAAGCATTGAGTGGTGTTATAGTCTGATCCATGGAGGGAAAGGAAATCCCTCCATGGAGGAAATCCCAAGAGGGATGGATGCATGAGAGAGATGAGGGGTTTGGATCTCATAATTTCTACTCCTCTGTCAGTCAGTCACATCCACAAGTTTACTAGAAGCACATATACTTTCTTTTATTTAAACTCAAACAAAGGGGCTGAACCATTCCTCTCTGCCCTTCAGCAAAGCACCTTTCACTTCTGCTTTTTCCTGCTGGGCTGGGTCTCCTACTCCATCAAATAATTAGCAATTCTGGGACAGAGGGGACTGCTGGGTGTGGCTCATGCCCCTGGGTACAGGGTTGTCCCCGTGCCTGGCTGACTCTGACAGCACTGGCCCCTTGAGGTTTGGCCCTGCCCAAGCTGGCTGCCCACTGGCCCTCTCTTTCCAGGTACCCTACCTTGAGCTTCGCTGCCCCTGGAAAGTTGCATTATCGTCAGCAAATGATCTAATATGGTTCAGGCTCTTCCCAACGCCCCCATCCCCCACTGATTTGACAGCACAAGCTCTTGGAATTTAAAAAAAAGAGAGAGAGAGAAAGAGAGAGAGCACATAATTTGTGGCAAGTGGAGTTCATAATCTGTTAATTTATTATCGTTTCTGTCGACCTGGAGGGCCATTAGCAGAGGTAATAAAGGGAGATGTAATTATAGGATCTGAGGCCACTCCAGACACAGCTGCTGTCACTCGGCAGCCCATATTTCATGGGCCGCTGGCATTCTTCTCTCCCCAGCGGGAGCCAGACAGTGGATACCTGGGAGCAGGACCACTGAGGTACCCTCTGTGAGGAGGCCTCTGGGGGTCCCCTGCAGAGGCCATGCACATGTCATCTGGGGCTGGGCAGGGTGGGTGGTGACCCCCCACGGGCTGGCAGGAGAAGGTTCTGGCTGGGGCAGCCTCCGGGCTGTCTGGGCTGGGAGGATAACCAGCTAATAACATATGGAGGCTGCAATTCATCAAGTGAAACCACTGCCTATGAAAGGTTACTGGTTCTTGTTCTAATCGCTCGCTCACGGAGAACAAGAGGTGGCCACCCGAAAGACTTGAGTTTGTCCTCTGGGCAACCCAATACTTAGAAAATCAACATTTGTGGAGAGGGCAACTTCACACTGACTCAAACAAAAGAGTAACTGCTATTCTGAGCAAATCCCAATTAGGCTCAAGTTTCCCACGGGACTCACCCTGAGAAAGGGTCCTATGTGTTCAAAAATATGGGAAAAGGGAGCAGAGTGCTGGGAATGAATCTGCGCTCGGACGATCCTTCCCCTGGCTAAGCTGGCCACTCGGTGCCTGCATGACCATGTCAGCTGCTATTGGCTCACAGTGTCTAATGCCTTTCTGGACTCTTTCTCCTTGGCCTCTGCCCACCAGCCCTGACCCAAGGCCCAACTCAGGTTCTGCTCACCCCCCGCATGGCCCACAGAATCTCTCCTGCCTCTAAACTCTGTCCTGGGGTTCTTCTTGCCGTATTCTAAGTATCTGCCTTGTCAGATGTGAGGTGGAAGTAGATGGGTAGAGATGAAACAAGGCTGGCCATGGGGTGATAACTGTTCAAGTAGGGTAATGGTCACATAGAGATTCATCATATTATTTGATACCTTTGTTTAAAATTTTCCACAAAAAAAAGGTTTTTTTTAAATTACCCATCGTATTCCCAAATGGGGTTTTTGGAACAGAAATTAATCTCATTCTCTGTATCAGCCACGACTGTTTTCAAAAGACCTTACATATAGTTAATACTCAATAAACGCATTCAAAGGCGACTATGAAGCACCCTCTGCATGCCAGGTTCTGGACTAGAGGCTAGAGGGTGCTGAGGCAGGAGACCTGGTTTCCTGTGCTTAAGGGCAGAGTTTTGGGCTCCCTTTCAGAGCTCTCTTCCTGAGCTGTTTTAGGGAGCCAGTTCTTCTATCTGTCCAGGAGCCGAGATGGACAGGGGCAGACACAAGTCCTGGGGTAGAAGCCAGGCTTGCATCCTCCCTACTCAACCTGCTCTTTCTTACGTGCTCTCTTTTTAAGAGAGCGTTAGTGAGCAGGTCTTCAGAAGAGTTTTCCTCTAATCTGAGATGGGATTAAGTCAATTAGTTTAAATATATTAGGGACTTGATGTGTCATTGCCCTTAATATGAGGTTTACATGCAGTGGCAGGAGACTCTATTAATTAATTTTACCTTAAACACCAGAAGGTCAGGCCCAAATAATTCAGCATGCAGATTTATGCAAAATGGGCAAATTAGCATTTGAGACAGACAAATGAGCCCCTATGTTTATTTTATTTTTTAATAAAAAAGAATTCAGTTTTGGACAAGGAGAAATGATGATGCAAAAGGAGGGCTTTTAATGTTATTAGCAACAAAGATGGTCATACTCTCTGCCATTTATCAAGCACCCACTATGAGCCGGGGCCGGGATAGGTGTGCCATATCCTCCCAGCATCCAGTGAGGGGGCACTCTATAATGAGTCCCATTTCACAGGCAAAGATGCCGAAGCTCAGAAAAATGAAAGATCTAGTGCAAGGCCATCAGAACAGAGCTGCGATCAGAGCTTGAACCCGGGGTCTGTGCCCTTAGGAACCATTCTCCTCCGCCCACTGCCCTCTTGTTTGGGCGAACAGGAGATGGAGCTGGGAGGTAGGAAGACATGGAGGAGGGAAATGGGTTTTTCCTAGCTCCACTGTATCCTCCCCACCAGGTGTTGCCGGAGGCAGGGGGATGTGGTGTGGTGGCAGGAGAGGAAAGCAGTGACGGGGGGCACCACCAGGAGCCACTCCTGAGCCACTGCTTGATACAGTATCTGCTCAACCTGAATGAGGAGTGTGTGATGTGGGGGGGAAGGGGGGTACAGGGGGAGCTGTGCCCGATTTGGCCCTGGGTTAGTGGAGCAATCCAGGCTGAGGTATCTTAAGCACTGGCCTGACCCCACATCTGTGCTGAACCAGCACAGAACAGATTCAAAAACTACTGAGTGTATAATCCCAAGAGGTTGAGCTCCTTAGGAAGGGCGCTCCAGCCCAGATCCCCAGGGAGCCCACCCCTGAGGCAAAATACCCAGGGGCCACCAGGAGACCCCGAAGAGGGAATTCTAGGCTTCCAGCCAGCTAAATGATACCAGTATCACTTCTGAGCCACGTGGGCTCTCTGCAAGCACCTGTCAGTGAGAAGGCTTCTCTCTATGAGCTGTGCACAACATCCTACATAAGAACTTCTCACTCACCCCAATCGACTGTGGGTCTTGGCATCTAAAATCTAGCATACCTTTGCTGCATAACTATATATGCTGTATTCATCTTTCAGAGCTGGTGACAAACAACAACAAAAAAGGATCCACGGACAAGATAAAGTATCCCATGTTACATAGCTAGTAAGAACCCGAGTCCATGGGGACCACTGACAGAGGATACGCAGAATAATTCTGCCATGCCAAGGTCCAAGTTCGTTAGAACCTTAAAAGAATAAACTGCAGAGACTTTAGAAAGGTCCCCAACAAGTGTGTAATGTAAAATACGTGGGTATCAGTGTCTACAAAAATAAAATAAAGACTCAGTTCCTGCTGCTTATCCAATACAAGAAAAGCTGAAAGATGAGTTTAGGGCCACATGCAATGAAGAAAAGTCCATATCGTCTGAAATATGTTCATTACACACACTTTCCATGTTGATCCTAAAATAACAGAATACACATAAAAAGTTAGGCCTCCTTTAGAAAGCAGGCAAGCGCGAGCATACAAATGACGTTAGCAAATGCCGAATGCTCACACAGGCCCACGTTTCATCCTCAAGACGCAGCCCAGGAAGGAGGTTATTCCCACAGAGAAGAGGGTGGACCCGCCCAGGGTTACATGGCTACAAAGCTGCAGGCCCAGAATTTGAATCCCAGTCTGATTCCCAAACTGTGTTCTTCACTGTCTCATTCCACCTTCCTCTAATAGGAAGCAAGAGAGCCAGTCCTTCTTCTGCATTGTTTTCCGGCATATTTCCAAAAAGTTTACAAGAAAACCCTAGTTTTGGGCTTTTAAGAATTCAAAATACTCACTCTTTGAACATCCCCTATTGCAGATGTAGTCATAGCCCATTTAGAATGATAACTAGTTCTAAAGAGCCCCAGCAGTTTAGGGACATGACAGGATCTTCCAAATATCTGCTCACCTCCAGTCCCACAAGGAGAGAAAAACCCCCCAGAGAATTACAGGCTTGCCAGGATCCCATGGGGTTCCCGAGGCCAGGCTGCCGAGCATCAGAACCACGACTGTGGGGAGAGTGGCTGAGAGTCCCTGGCTACTCACTCTTCCCAGTTCCATGGGACTCACCTGGGATGTGCTTGGCCCAGCCGATGATGACCACGAGCTCTCTGTCCGCCAGGTCACAGAGAGTGGTCAGGGCCTTGATGTCGCCCTCAGGCATGCCAGGGGGAGGCATGGCGTAGAGCTTGTCCGGCTCAGCCACCAGCAGATAGGAGACAATCTTGGTCACTGCAATGCCCAAAGACGGAAAGTGAATGGCTGGGAAAAGAGGAAAGAGACTGAAAAGAGGAAAGGGGTGGAGCCTGGGATGGGTCAGGAAGAAAAGCTGGCAAAGTCAGAAGTGGCTGTAATCTCCCTTCCCTCTATGACTCCACAAAGTTGCTGGCAGTGGTGATTCAGGCTCTTGAGAAATACCCCTCCAGGGTTAGTTGCCTGGTGAATTCTCCCAAGAGGAATCTGCTTTGAGTGGGTGGCAAGAGGACCATGTTTAGGATGCTGGGGCCCAGGCCTTCCTAGGACCACACTTCATCTGGAACCACATTTTGTGACATCCCATAGGGAAGGGCCTTCTGAATGAAGTATCCTTCTAAAGTACCAACACCAGTGCCAGGAACTGATGCCACCTCCCCAAGATCCACATTGTCCTGTAACCCAGGGGTGGGAAGATGGCATTGCCCCAAGGGATGCCAGATATCACAGTACAGATGCTAGCAAAAGGAGCATGGACTGCCCTGGCACTCACATGGCTTTTTAGCAGGTGGGGAAATCTGCAAGCTCAGGTATGGGCTGCTCTCTGAGTCCAGCCGTCGCTTGTATTTCTGGCGGCCTCCGCGCACTCGGTCAAGGCGCACACCTATCGAAGAGGAAAGACAAAGTCTCAAGAGTTGTTCAAGTTCAGCAGGGGTGTTAGCACTGACTCGGGATTTCAACGCAGGCTAAGTCCTCAGGGCCACTCTCAGATGGCCTTGTACAGCTGCCCCATGGCCAGCCTCAGGCCAGGTAGTTGGACAACCCTAAAACAATTGTTGAACAGTAACAGCCCATCCCAGCTGTCCCAGACCTAGACCTGCCTCTCCGGATTCAACATCCCCCTGAAATCCATTGCAAGCAATCTTCAGCTCGTGAGTCTTTCTAAAAGGGAAAGAGCAACAAAAGCATTCCTCCAAGTGTTGGGGAAAGAAGACACATCATTTCAGATCTGCTGTGGATCCAGGGAGGGTTGCATCCGCTTGCCAAGAGAGGAAAGGAATCCCTACCATTGGCAGGTAACTCAAAAGAGCCATGACAAGGATTTTCAAACTTTTCACTTAAGAAGCATTGGGGGTGAAGGGGGGGATGCACACTCATTACAAACGTCAGTTTCTGGATCCCATCCTCAGAGATTCTAGGATAGAGTCCTACAGTCTGTCATCTACACCAGAGGTTCCCAACCCCCAGGCCATGGACCAATACCAGTCTGTGGCCTGTTAGGAACTGGGCTGCACAGTGGAGGTGAGCGACTGGCCAGCAAGTGAAGCTTCATCTGTATTCGCAGCCACTGCCTAGCACTTGCATCACTGCCTCAGCTCCACCTCAGATCATCAGGTCTTAGATTGTCCTACGAGCACCAGTCCCTGATGCCAAAAAGATTGGGGACCACAGGATGGGCATGCAGGTGGCCCTGGCCACATCTGGAAAATCAATGCCCAGAAGTGTCTCAACAGCAGGTGCTGAAGCAGTGTGGCCACTCCACACTGACACCCACTTCCAGACATGAGGTCCAATTCTAGAGATCCATATTTTCACTGGGTCCATACCGCCTTCAAGAAACCCGCCCCATCCCTGGCTCCTGCTGTCTAGACTGGCATGTTACTACCATTTAACATCCCTGCCAGCAAGCATGGTGGACCATTTACTGAATGGGCAAGGACCATCCCTTTAAATACTAAGTGAACTTTGGGTGAAGAGGGCCCTGACACCATCCCACGTGCTTCCAGTGAAGGGCACAGACCACGTTTTCCTCCTGGAGGGCCAGAAGGATACTGTGAGTATACCAAGCCCAGCAGACTGCCCCAGGGGACTGTCTTTGGGGGGCCAGTCACTACTCAGCATTTTCATCAGCAGCATCCTTTTTATCCCACACCTGGAAACTCAGCATCCCACCCTGCTTCCTATTTAAATTTAATACCCCTATTGTGGGTCATCTGATTGGGAGCCTGTGCCCACCCCCCACTGTGGATATCTAAGTGGTCCAGGTCCTCTTTCTCCCTACCCTCTGGAAGTTGAATATGGACTAGTGACATAGGCAGAGCCCACTGGCTTTGAATCAGGATCAAATGGCACAAAGACACAGGAGGATGAGGACTGGCGAGGGCAGCAGTGGTGCCCTCAGCAGCAGGGGTGTGAGCAGCCCTGGACCAGACTCTCCAGGTTAGTGCATCTCCTGACTTCAGCTCTCCAGGGCTTCCCCTGGTCCTTGTGTGGCCTTTGAGTATGGTCCTTGAGCCTCCTGATGGGCTTCCAAGGAATTCCCCTTCTGCTTGAAGGGTGAGAGTGGGTAGCAACTAACCACTTCTGTAGTTAGGTTCTCCAGGAGCAGACCCTGAGATAAGGATGCACATGCAGACAATTTATTTGGGAGGCGATCTCAGCAGGAAAGACAATAACAAAGTGTGTTCCTAAGTAGGCTACTGCTGTGGGCAACTGAGGACCCTGGGAAACAAGTGTAGAACATGCCTCAGTACCCTGATTCGGATGAGGGCTTTGGGGCATTTAGCAACCTGTCCCGCAGTCACTGGCACTTCATAGGTCCAGGCTGAGCAGAGTGTGGTGGCCAGAGAAAGCCCTGGGTAGAGTTGCAGTCACAAGGTAGGAGGTCAGTGCACAGTATGTGACAGAGCGCTGAGTAGATGTGGGAGGGACACCAAGGGCTGCCTTCCTTTCAAAGTGGTCCAGGGCCAGCAGCATCAGCATCATCGGGATGCTTGTTAGAAATGCAAAAATCTCAGGCCTGTCCCCGAAGGAATCAGAGTCAGCGTTTTAACATATGCACACAAGAGTCTGAGAAGTGCTATAGTCCAGAATCCTAGCAGATACAGCTGTCTAATCAACTTCCATCAGTCCCTGGGACCTCAAAGGGGACTGCAGAATCCCACCCAGCACAAAAAGTAAACCAGCACAAAAACTATAACGCATGGTTGATAGGACTTAGGTACACATTTGTGCCTTCAGTGAGGACAGAAGAAGCAGGCACACAAATGGAGGAAGGATGATCTTTTTTGTGAAGGTTTTTTTTTGAAAAGTTCCTTTTTTGGCAGTTTCCTGACCCCGTCCTGTGACACAGCCACAAAGCGCCTCCGCCTGCCATTACCCTCCACCAAGCTCTGCTACCCTTTGGAGAGCTGGCAGACCAAGAGTGAAAATGCCAAGCTTTATTAATGAAGGATGGTGAGGATCCCCATTTCCGGAGCACCTACTATGTGCCAGGGTCTGATGTGGGGTCCTGGATGAGCCCCTTCCCCACTTCACCGACTTTCTCTCCTAGAAGCCAGCCTCATGAGCTCACCCCTCCTACCCAGCCCGCCTGACCCCAGGCAGCTGTCAACAGGAGTGGGAACTGCTCAACAAAAAAATAAAAAGAGTCCATCCCTTAGCAAGGCAAGGAGATGGACCGTTGTCCCCTGTTGCTGCCTCCATCTGGAATGTCCTCTGTCCTAATATAGGACCTGGCCCTTAGAGGGTGTTCAAGAAAGTCTTAATAAATACAGCAGTGGATGTGCCTCCTTCCTCCCCACCCCCGTCCAGGCTGGGTACCTGTTCCAGGGCCTGACCCTGACCAAGCTCCCCTTACGGCTTAGGCTGTCAGTCCTATTCCAGGGTTTGCCACAGCACCCGATGCGCAGATGGGTGCTGAGGAAATTGGAACCATTACTGTCTCATCATCTCATTATTATTTCCCTTCTCCAGTACTATGTACAACTCTGGGATATCACGTTAATGATACTGCAAACCAGACAAATTTATAGGACTTCCTGTATGTAGTGCCCCATTTAATCCACAGTGTATAAAGCAGGTGCTTTAATCCCTATTTTATCTTTATTATCACTCTCCCCCCCTTCCCCAGAGAGATTGAGTAATTTACCCAATAAAAGAGCCAGCATCCAAGCTCTTTGCCATTCCAGGCTATGACCTCCCAGGGTACGGCAAGTATAAACTCTCCTCTAAATTTTCTCCTCTAGATCTTTACAGCACAGTGGTCAATGGCTCCAATCAATAAATGTATCAATTAGCAGGTTATTTATTTTTTTCAAAGTAGCCTGTTGGGTTTGATTATGCACAAACTGATACCTGGTGTGAGATGTGTCTGCTCTCCTCACTTCCTGTCTGCTTTTCCAAGCCCTGCCCTAAGCACAGGCCCAGAATCACTCTAGCCCATGAGATCCAACAGTCAAGGTCCCAGGTCTGTCTTGGCCCCTTATGGGTCACGCAGCCTTGCTTTCATCATCGGGTGCAGAGAGGAAGCAATAGTGACACCAACTCTGCTCACCGCATATGGCTTTTGTAACAATCAAATGACATGCTATTGGGAAAACGCTAGGTAAATAAGGAAGGTGATTCCAGTAGGCTAGGTGAGGCTGTCACTCCCATCTCTCTGTGCTTTGGCATTCACCTGGCACTTCACATGTCACCTCCTGCTTGTTTCCCTCTATTCCCACCAGCTCCTCAATTCAGTGGGCTCTTAGAGGACAGGGCCTAGGTCTGCTCCATTTGCTGAGCTCCCCACCACACTGTCCCACAAGCAGGGTTTGCTTATGATTCTGTAAGGTAGAAGGGTCCTGTGGCAAAGACATGTGCTTCTCTTCCCATAGGCTGGGGCTAAGGCAGATGGGCCCCCATCTAAGGGAAGTGGCCTCATCCTTCCTTCCCACACTATATTCCCCAAAGCAATTCACGTCCTCGTTGTCCCCTTGAAGGCCCAGTTCAAGTATTATCTCTACTGAGTCCAGACCCCTCCTGGCAGAGCTGCTCACGCCCTTCCTGGATGCCCTTTGCTCATCCTGTTACAGTAACTAGGGTCAAAACAGCAACTCTTCACAACGTGTCATCTGCCCATCTCCCTGGTGGACTGTGGGCATCTCCTGGGCAAGGACTTTTGTTCATCTTTGTAGCACAATCAAGTGTTAGTAAAATCATGTGCCCAGCTAAGATGAAGCCTTTCAGACTTAGGAAACCCAAGAGCCTCAGGATCCGCTCTTTCCCCCAGTTTCTATTTATCCCTCTGGCCTCTAGAAATTCACTCCCTCAAGGCAGCCCATTCCTTATGGAATTTTCTCCTTGTATTGAACTAAATTCTCTCTTTAGATCACTTCCTACCCTTTACTCATACAACAAGACTATATCCTTCCACAAGATAATCCTTAATGGACTTGACATCCTTGGGTACTCTCCCTTCCATGGCCAAGCACCTTTATTGTCTATATTCGTACAGTGTTTTCAGGCCAATTACCTCCCTGCTTTCTATGCACTTGTTTTTATTGATATGATCTGCTCTGAACTGTGAAAGGGCAGCTCTTCAAGGGCACAGACAGTGGATGGGTCTGAATTTCTCTGCACCCTGCCTAAACAGACATTGGTCAACTATGTTTATACTTATTATTGTCCATTGTGTTTTTATATTTTCTTAGGTATGCTACTAACAATTTTAGTAAAGAAGAAGCCCCTCCCCAAGAAGTCATGGTATGGACTGAGTTCTCATCCTGAGAGCTACAGCAAGATGTTGGGTCAGGATTCCTGTAGAAGTAAACCACATTCTAATGGTTGGGTCTGGCAGACATTATTAGTTGTCTACCCAGTTTTCATTCTATTCCCCTTATTCCATACTAACAGAGACAGGATTTTGTGCGTGCAGACAATGCACCCTCGTCAGTCCCAGAAACCTATTCCTCTCTTTCCCAGTTTCCATTGTCATGTTACCTAGGGCTCATCACATGACCTGGTTCTGGCCAATGAGAGGTAAAGGTAAGTCCATGATGGGGCGTCTGGGAATGGTTTTGCTTTTCTGATAAAAGAGACGAACATAATTATATACCTACTTTTGCCTTTCCCCTGCCCTGATCTGGAAGGTGAAGCCAAGAGCTGTGGCAACCACCCTGCAACCATGAGGCAGCCATATGAGACACCAAAGACCACCAGAAGAAAGAACCTGAGCCCTTGGAGCTATGGCTGAGAAGCCTGTGCAATGCTGGCAATTGCCCATCTCCAGACTTCTTTTCAGTGATGAAATCAATCTCATTTATCAGTGCTTAAGCCACTAGTAATCAAGGTCACTGTAACTTGGAACAGAGAGCAATTTTCACTGATACAATGGGCAATTACTTTTAAATTAGGATGCTTAAGTCTTACAAATGCCAAACTGGAAATAAATTTTTAAAAAAGGGAGGAGAGACTTGAAATGAGAGTTGCCTTATTGTTTGTATTTTTATATTAGCAAAAATATCTAAAATGTAGGCTCAGGGAGCATATCAAAATACTAATTTATTAACAATGATCATCCTGGATTATTAGACTGTATCATATTGATATTTTCTAAATTTAAACAAGCACGAATAAGACTCATCTGTAAAGCATACCAGATCTCCAAAGTCCATGATAAATACATATTGTTTGTTTTAAGCACTGTTCAACATGTACAGACCAATATTTCATGAGTGTGCCATGATTACAAAGAAGATTGATAATCACTGGATACACATGCCTGTGTAGACTGAGTCCTCTAGTTGAGCCTAGGACTAGGTAAGGAGCTGTCCCCTTCTTGGTCACCATGATAACCTCCCTAACTTTTGTAGACACAAGTATAAGCAGAAGTTCATGTCCACTGACCAGTTGTTACCTGGTATGGGCCTGAGCTTTGCATGGATATTATTTATTTCACTTAGGGATTGCAACAACCCTATGTAGGAGCTTCTACCATTATCCCATTTTACAGATGGGGCAAGTGAGACTAAGAGAGATGAAATAACCAGCCAAGGCCACGCAGGGCAGAATGAAGTCTGACTCCAGGGATCCATGCTCAGCCACTCTGGCATCTTGCGTTTTTCAAAGTGCCAAGAGTCTCCAGAGAGACCCGAGGCCAGGACCACAATGCACACTTCCTGGGGCACCACTCACCGAGAATTCAGTCTGCATGGTGACCCCGGAGATGCATCTGACCACACATGGCAGCCTGTGTGGCCTCAGCTGAGCACAGCCTCCTGTGTTGCTATTGAAGGGATTCTGCTCAGGAGCCATCTGAGAACCACATGTGTATAATCTGCAGAAGACCCTCCTGGGGCTTCTGTGCTGCCAGAGCCAGTGCCGGCTCTGTGTGAGCAGCGTGCTGTACTGGTAGGTGGGCTTGCTATGCTTTCTTTATTCTCCAGTTCCACACTCTACTCTTGCCTTTGTCATTTGGGATCCTTTATCCTCTGGCCTCCAACTACATGTACTGCCTTGAGGCACTGCAGAATATGAGGGAGCTGGGAACTCAGGGTATTTATTCCCAACTCCCACCAGTTTTGTCCTTTCCTGCTGGGCCGCCGTGTGGCCAAGACTGTGACCCCTACATACAGCCACAGTTCTCCCTTGCTTCCTGGAGCAATCCCACCCCAGTCTCTTCAGCTGGGGGTATCATAGGTCCCCTATTGTTGCTGGTCTCAGGGTATGTCACCAGCTCTGGTTGGTGTTCCCTTGACCCCATCCACCCCTCTGTAAATAGTTCCTTCATTAAATCTTCTTTGCTAACACTGGTAGGTGACATCTAAGCCCTGCTCAAGACACGGGGAAGGTGGGATGGGCTTGGTCACCCTTGCAAGGAATAGGGGAAAAGACAAGGTGAACAGAGGTGCTGAGATGCTCCATCATAGTATCTGCATTCAAACGCCCAGGGACCTTCTTGGCTGTGGCTTCCTACATTTGCCTGGTGGCTGTTGATTTTGAGAGCAGCACCTGTGTGGAGACCCAGAGAGGTCTATCCTGCTAAAACAGAAGAGAAAAGTACTAGGTTCAGGGTCAGACCTAACTCTACCCCCTACTACTTGAGTAACCTGGAACAAGTGTTTTTGCTTCTCTATGCCTCAATTTCTGCACCTGTAAAATGGGGATAATAGTAGTACTTACCTCATAGGATTTCTGTGAGGATTAAACTAGTTAATACATGTAAAGCACTTAAAATACTGTAGATGGCACAGAGTAAGTGCTCAATAAATGTTAGCTAATATGATTAATATTAAGAAATACTTCCCCGTTGAAACCATTCTATATCTTGACTGGTACAGTCAATATTCTGGCTGTGATATTGCCCTATAATTTGCAAAATGTTACCGTTGAGAGATGCTGAGTAAAGCCCACGTGGAATCGCTCTGTCTTATTTCTTAAAACTGAGTGAGAATCGACAATTATCTCAAAATAAAAAGGTTAATTAAAAATTTTTTTACTTGTAGAGATGAAAAATGGTGTAACTATTGTGGAAAACAGCTTGGTGGTTCCTCAAAAAGCTACACAGAATTATTGTATGAACCAGCAAGTCATACTGAAGTCAGGAACTCAGACAGATACTTGTAAGTTTGTGCATAGCAGCATTATTCACAATAGCGAAAAGGTATTGGCAACCTGCATGTCTGCTGACAGAGGAATGGGTAAACAAAATGTGATATTATACCTACAATGAAATAGTATTCGGTCATAAAAAGGAATAAAATTCTGATACATGCTACGACGGGAGTGAACCCTGAAAATGTTATGCTAAGTGAAATAAGCTGGACACAAATGGGGAGACGCTGTATAATTTCACTTATAAGAAATACCTAAAATAGACGGAATGTAGATTGAAGGTTACTGAGGAGCCGGGGAGGGGAGAACAAGGAGTCATTATTCAATGACTAGAGGGTGTCTGTTTGGGATGATAAAAAGTTTTGGAAATAGACAAGGGTAATGGTTGTAAAGCATTGTGAATGTACTTCATATGTCACTGAATTGTGCAATGAAAAATGGTTTTTAAAATAGAAAATTTGCCATGATTAAAAAATATTAATAATGTAATACACCTAAAACCGTTAATTGTACGCTTTAAATGGGTGGATTGGATCTCAATAAAGGTGTTAAAAGACTTTTTAAAAAAATATTTCACCTTTTTCAGGTTAGTGAAATTAAATAACAACATTTGTGACACATAGCAAAGTGCTTGGCACATAGTAGGCACTTAATAATAACTTCTTTCCTTTTATCTGCCTGTCAAAGATGGTAAGGTCTGGCTTGAATTGCCATCTTTCTTCCCCTTAGTTTTAACTACCATGGATGGGTCAGATGTGTTAAAAATCCATAGAAAACAAAGGTAATGCCCAATGGCACACAGCTCCAACACAGGCACTCTCCTGACGGAGTGGAGGGGTCACCTCTGTCCAACCCCAAAACAGAGACTCTGCCCGTGGCTGCAGTTACACTGTCCCCAGTCCCCCACCAGTCTCACCACTGGGCCGCTGTCCCTATGTTTGCAGTGTCCAATCCCACTTCCCAGCTTAGGGCACAGGAAATAGCAAAGAAGCTGCAAGGACCCCTCTGGGGCAGAAACTCCTTGGGAAGAGGGGAGCAAGGCTGCCCAAAACTCTCAGAAACCCATGCCCCATTGCTGATCTCTCCAACCCACTGCAGGCACATCAGAGTCCCCAGAGTTGGCGGCCGCTACGTTCCTGGATCAGATGTCCACTTGCTGACTCAGTAAGATTAGGCTTCTGACTTTTTTCTTAATGGAAGTAAAATAATTCTCGCTTCCCTCCACCCGCCTCCTTTCTTCTTGGTTTCCCTCCCCGAGCTGGACAACAGCCCAGTCTTTCGGAAGTAAAAATAGCCGAGTGTGCAGGGCAGCAGCAGTGGGGGGCAGTTTAAATTTCTTTCATTTATACCCAGGCACTAAAAATAACCAGTGAGAGCTCTGGAAAGCTCAGACCCGCACCTGGCCCAGAGCCTGTCCCAAGTGCTGTCCCTCTCACATTTCTCTTCCCAAAGGAAAGGCTCAGCCAAGGCCGGAGAGGGGAAGGCCTCTGAGCCTGTGTCCTTCTCCTGCCTCCTCTGCAGAGCTCCTGTCTAGTCTAGGGCCGGGGTCTCTCTTGACATTGCAAAGTTTTCATGGTCAAGACCCTTCTCTTCCCTTTGCCTGGAAATCCCACTCCTCTCCCTCAAATTCAGCATCTTTGGTTTATCAGTGATGTAAGCAGGTTCTCGAGTGCGCAGTGCTTCGTGGTTTACAAAGCTGTTTCCATGTCTCCTTTGACCTGCACAACCATGTCGAGGAAGGCAGAGGACAAGATTATTACTTTCCCATGTGAAAACCGAGGCTCAGAGGGGTCAGGGGACTCGCTTATGGTCACACAGCCAGGAAATGTGAAGAGGGAAGATCTGAATCTTGACCTCCCGGTCCTATCTCTGTTGCCCTGAACTTGAGAGCATCTGTCCTGTATGATCATAGAATGCACTGGAAGCCTTTGAACTACACAGACCTTGAGGACTTACTCTGTGTCAGCAGCTTTGGGGTGATATCCAGGAAAAATTTTTCAAGCCTCCTCTAATTGTCTGATTCTGATCATCTGCCAGATCTGGGGAGCACCGTGCCAAATCTATTTTTTTTAATACTTTTATCTGACCCATGTTCTTCCCAGGGGGTTGGAGGTTGACTCTTTGCCTCTAAGTTCTACCAAACTCTAGGTGACTCATCTCCAGGAAGAGGAGAAAACCACCCAAGGGTGGTGTGGGTACCTGGGGTTCCTGAGGGTCCAGAGGTCATGGGTAGTACACACATGCTGACAGGCACTCCAGCCCAGTAGAATGCCCTAACCACTCATCCACCTCCCCTGCATATAAGAGACTACGTTGGCCACCTGTCCTGCAGGGATTTCTGGGCGACAGGTGGGCTTGCCTTGCTGCCTAGGAAAGGATGTCTGTTGCCCTGATGCCACATTGTCATGGTGAAGAACACTTTACCGTGGACTCCACAAAAGCCAAGAGAGCCTCGTGTGTGAATGGACACACATGCCACCCAATATTTCAGGGCTGAGCCAACTGCTCCAGGATGGGTAAAAACAGTACTGAGGGATGAGCTTCCAGTCTCCTGCCCATCTCACACCACTCTCTCCTGGAGATCCTTCCCACCCCAAGGACGTTCTGGCAGGTCTGTGCTATCATTGCATTCCTAGCTGCCAAGAAGTCCCCACAACTGAACACAATGAGAAAAAATTACTTCAGCCCAGCCTCCCCTTGCTTTTCCTCCCTCTTTTTTTCCCCTTTGAGAAAGGGCGATGGGCTTTGCTATTGGCCAAGCCATCTACAATGAGTGGAAAGGGGCTTCTCAGAAGGAATTCTTGCATAACCAAGGAGATGAGATTCCACCTGGATTCCACCCAGCTTTGTTATTTACTAACTAACTGCATGACCCTGGGCAAATAATTTAAACTCAGATGCACCAGATTAGGCTTGGTAAATAGCTGTCAGCAGTGCTCCTGCCCTCCATTTCTAAGCCTGTGGCAGACCTTGCTAATCAATCGTGACAATCTTGCCTACTGATCCCAGGCACTGCCTGAGAAGCCTTTCAATCAGGCACCCTAGGGAGCCACTCCCTCCACCCCAGAGCTGAGAGCCCAGCTAAAGGCAATGCACCATCCTGGAGCCTGAATGGTTCTTTAGGTCTTGTCTACCTCTAAAAGTCTGATTCTCCAACCACAGGTCTTAAGCTGGCTTCAGAAACCTCTCAGGTGGGCTTCACAGGTTCTCTGAAACTCTTTAAATTGTCCACAAAATTTTATGTGTTGTTGCTTGTGGATTTTTTTAATGGTAGAGTTTCACTGGAATTTCAAAAGGACTTGTAAGTTCCTAAATCAAGAACAGTTGTTTTAGAGGCTTTCTGAGTGAACAAGTACACAGACAAATGAATAAATAAGATAAGACTGGAAGAAATTAAAAAAGGAAGTAAATAAGGAGATACTGTAGAAAGTAACAAGTAAGAAAGAGGCCTTTCTGAGATGACATTTAAGTTGATGCTAGAGGACAAGAAGCCAGCTATGGGGAGGCCACTCTAGGCAGAGGAAATCGCCTGAAGATGCTAAGGTGGGAAAGCATCTGTCATGCTTGAGAATCAAAAGTAAGCTGGTGAGGCCGGAGCAGAGTGAATAGGTGAGAGGCAGGAGAAAAAAATGGTGTGAGAGGACACTGAAGAGGTGGGCAGGGTTAGATCATGCAGGGTCTTGAAGACCAGAGTAGTATTTAGATTTTATTTGAAGTGCAACAGAAAGTCCCTGAAAAAATGTAAAGCAAAGCAACAGAATCGTATCAGTCTTTTGAAAGGTCACTCTGACTGCTGTGGGAGTTAGATGAACAGGACCAAGAGCAGAATCATAAGTCCAGTTAGAAAACTGTTGTGATGATCTGGGACAAAGATGGCGCTTCCCTGGCCCAGGGTCATGGCTATAGAGATGAAGGAAGGTAGGCAGATCTGAAATACATTGTGGACATCAACTGAGGAGGAGTGAGTCTAGGATGACTTCTAGGCTTTGCTTGAGCAATGGGTATATAGGTGTGCCATTCCTGAGATGGGAAAGCTTGGGAGTAGTGCGGGAAGGGGTGGGACAAATCTAGAGTTCCTCTCTAGACATCTTGCCTCTATGATACCTCTTAAGGGACCCACGGAGAGATGCCAGTAGGGCAGTCAGATACTGGAGTCTTAAATGCAGGAAGGGAGTTGGAACTGGAGATCTAAAATCGAGGGTCATCTCTATGTAGTCTTGGGTGTAGAAGAGATCACCTGCAGGGTACAGGTGAAGAAGAGGGCCTTGGTTCCAAGTCCAGGAGAATACCAAAATCTAAAGGTCAAAAAGAAAGAGGAGTTTGCAAAGAAGACTAAAACAAACTGATTTTTAGAGAGGTAAGGCAAGCAGGATGTCAGAGAAGCAAAGAGAAAAGGGGTACAAGGAGGCTGGCCATCTTTTTGGAGTACTGCTGAGAGGCCAAGCAAGCGGAAAACAGAGAAGTACCAGGTTTGACACTTCAGGGGCTGTGGAGGGCAGGCTCAGGGTGTGCTCAGGAATGAAGCATGACTGGAGCAGACCGAGGGTGACCACCTCATCGTGCTCAAAACTCAGTTCCGGCAGGATCAAAGGCCTAAACAGGCAAGGCAGATTAAGAAAATATCTTTACAATAGCAGGTTAGGAGAAGATTTTTTTAATGACATAAAAGTGCAAACCATAAAGGAAAAGATGGATAAATTCAATTTATTAAAATTACTAACTTTTGTTCACAAAAGACTCCACAAAAAGAAAGAAGTGACAAACAAGACTTTTATGACACTAACAACTGAAAAATGACTAACAAAGTGACAAGAACATATAAAGATTTCTATGACCAATGATAAAAAAATAAAGTAGAAAAATAGAAAAAGTCTCAGACAAGCACCTCATGGTAAAGGAATCCAAAGAGGCTAATAAGCAGGAATTTGCAAACTAAGATCTGTGACATAAATCCAGTACATAGTTCATTCACGTACATATTGTCTGTGGCTGGTTTTACATTACAACAGCACAATTAGGTAGTTAAGACAGAGCCCTTTGGCCCACAACCTAAAATGTTTACTATCTGGTTGAGGCCTGTATTACATACATGAAAATAAGTGAAGAGAGCACCATGCAACAAAAAGCACTCATCTCAAAAATATTGACTAAAATAACAACATGCAGAATGTATACAGTATAATTTCACTTAAAACAAATACGTGATAAAATCAATTATAAAAAAAAGTCAAGGGGAAAATTGCAAAATCAGAATAATGGTTACCTCTGAGGGGAACAAAAATGGGGATAATGGTTACCTCTGAAGGTAATGAAAATGGGGAAGGACACAGAGGATAATTTTCTTTTTCTTAATAGGATGGAAGGTATCGGTATTCTTCACACTTCACATATGTTTTTGGCAACTAATAATGCCTGTCTTCTAAAATATGTTATTCCTTTCTTCCATACCAACAGTTTTAGCTAGGCACATGGAACTACAGTTCCCAGAATTCCTAGAATTCCTTGCAGGGTGTCATGGCCACGACCAGGTTCCACCAATGGACAGTGAATGCAAGAACCATGTGCCATTCTGGGTCCCACCCTTCAAAGGATCTGGCATAATCTTTTCTTCCTACTGACTGTGTAGGAAATGGAAAGGACTGAGTCCACAAATGGATGTCTTTTGCTAAGAATGGCAAAGCTGCCAACCAGTCCTGGAATACTTATGACTGTTGGACTATTACATGAGATGAGAGAGAACTAAAACTACACCCTGCTTAAACTTCTAATTTTTTTGTTTTGTTGAGGGAGAAAAGGAGTTTCTCTCTCTCTCTTTTTTTTTTTTTTTAATAGAAGTTTAGTCTTATCCTTTATAATATGCCGTACTATAAATATTTTTCTGGATCTATTCAATGTTTACTTTTTAAAGAAGTTTGTTTGTTTTTTTTTTTTTAAAGAAAAGTGGATGGTGTAAGGAAGCCAATATATTTAAGTGCTGTGAACTCTTTTGGAGAAGTTTTGTTGAAAAAGGGAGCATGGTGATGTAGCAGTAGCTAGATAGAAATGAAGGGTCAAAATACAGTTGTGCATTTTTTAAATTTAACTTTGTTTTTATAATATGAGAACAAAAGTTTGTTCTCGCATTTGATGCAAATGCACCCACAATGAGGAAGAGTTTGACATGCTGGAAGCAGAGATGGTACTACATGAGTAAAGTCCTTGATAAAGAAAAAAGAGATTTTGGGCTGGGTAAAAAATATGAAGGGATTCAGAAGCACAAATTGGTAGTTATAAAATAGTCATGGGATGTTAAGTACAGCATAGGGAATACAGTCAATAATATTGTAATAACTATGTATAGAGCCAGGTGGGTACTAGACAAATTGGAAGGATCACGTCATAAATTATATAAATGTCTAACCACTATTCTGTATACCTGAAACTAATATAAAACCATTTTAAATGTCAACTGTAATTGAAAAATAAATATAATAATAAAAAAATGAGAGATTCAGAGTACAGTTGGGGAAACTGGCTTTTGATAGGAGCAGAGCTATCTCTAACAGGAGTTGAAGGCAGAAAGCAAGCTGGTAGTTTTGTGGATTCAACAGCAGAAAAGTAAGAAATTCCCCACTTGGCTGTTTCTATTTTTTTTCAGGAAAATATGAAGCAAGATCATCAAGGAGTGGGGAGAGAGGCTATGGGCGACTGAAAACTGCCTTCGGGATCACAGAAGCAAACCAATTTTGTAACATGATGAAGAGTATCGATCTCAAATGAGCGACCAACATCCTGCTTTGTGGTACAGCTCTAGGGACTTTCTCTGTAAAGTGGCAGCCAGATGAAAATGGCCACTGTTGTTATTCCCATTTTACAGAGGAAGGGGAGGCTTAGAGAGGTTTAAGTAAATCACCCAAGAAGCAGATAAGTGGTGATACTGAGGTTTTACTGGGTCTGTGTGATCACTAAACCTGTTATCGATGGCTTTGAATCACCAAAAGCTCTGAATGGACAGTAATAAGGACTCAGTACAGATAAGATCATCTCCTTGACTTAATTCAATCAACACTTCCCCAACCAGAGGTCATCAGGTCTTTAAGCCTGAGTGGCCCAGAAGCTTCAGGCCACATGGGATGATCATGGGAGCCATCAGACATGTGTGTGTGAGCATGCATGTGTGTGTGTTTGTGTGTGCATGTAGGATGGAAGGTGGTCTGGGGGACATAAACATACATCGGAGTTCTCCAGCTCTAGTTCAAAGCTATTTTCTGAAGTGCAGGAGAGTTGGTTTGTTTCAGAGCACTAATGTAGTTTGGAAAGGAAAACAAATTTTTAAAGGGAAGCCATCTCTCATCCTCTTTCTTCATTCACAGGGACAGAAAAGTGGTATTTCTGGCATGGGCTACAGGCAGAATACTCTATAAATACACAGCCATTAAATCCCAGGCAGCGGGAACCTGATCAGGGCCTCCTTTTAATTTCCTGACATGAGCTGGCCGCTAACCCAATTACCCAGAATCCCTGGAGGAACCCTCCGCCTTCCCAACAAGCACAAAGAGAGTGAGAGCGTATTGCATGGATGTCAGCCCAGCTTTCACTGAAATCAAATATCATTTAGAAAACACTTGGGGGAGAGCAGGCAGGGAGGGGCTGA
>PVKZ01004329.1:0-87774 GCA_004027375.1 Macroglossus sobrinus
GAGGTGAGGCGGCCGGGGACCGCCGTCACGACGCCCACCGCGCGGGGCCGCGCCGGGCCCAGGGGCGCCCTCCGCGCCGGCCCGGACGCCTGTCCCCCTCCAGAGCGGGCGCAGGGTCCCCAGCCCCGGCCAGGCCCCTCCGCGGGGCGGGCGGGCGACCCCGGGCCGGAGGGGCGGCGGCGCCCCGGGCGGGCGGGGGGCGGCGGCCGTCTTGGGGGGCTCTCCGCGGGGCGCCGGGGGACACGGTAGCCGCCACCCGGGCTCGGGGCGGCGCTGGCTGCCGGGGAGCTGTTTTCGCCTTTTGTTTCAGCGTATCAGAAAATGGGGCGAAAGAGGAGCTCGGTGTGCGTGTGTGTGTGCGTGTGTGTGTGTGTGTGTGTAAATCAGGAGGCGTTTGGCTTGGAGCCATTTTTTTTTTTTTCCTTAATTGTGGAGACAGAAAATCCCTTAACACGGTTTCCCCGGGGAGACGGGGCTGCGCCCCTCCTCTTCCTCCCCAGCGTCTGGATGGAGTGGGTTTCCCTCCCGCCGCTGCCCACCTTCTCGCCCTCCAGGCTGCCTCCTCCCTCCCTTTCCCCTTCCCCTTCCTGCCCGCCCCACCTCTGTGAAGCCCCGGGGCGAGCGGGGTGTCTGCAAAGCGGCCCGGTCACCTGTCGTGGCAGCTGCATGGAAACGCTGGCGCTTGGGCTGTCTGGTCTGTGCCGTTTCCTCTGGCAGATCACGGAGGTTCGGGCGCCGAGCACCAACCCGTCCTCTTTCCCCTGCGCTTCAAAACAAAGTGCATGATGCTGGTTCCGAAGTTTGACCCGCTTGGGCCATGAGCAGGGGGAGTCGTCTACTTTTTTCCTGTCACACCACTTCAAGGTTGGGAAAGGTGAGGGCCATCTAGCTTCGTGGAAGGAAATGAGTGTGACACAGTCCTGTCGGGGGAATGGATGTGACTTACCTGCTAATTGCCATGGTGATCAGAAAGTCTTCTAACACTTTTCTCCTTGGGGACAAGGAGCTCCCCTTGCAGGGAGCTGTTTCCTGGACCTCTCTATTTGAGGGCTTCTCCTCCTCTTTGTACTTTGCAGGAACAGTAGGTCAGCAGCACCGTAAGGATACCCAGTAGGCAGGTTTTAAAAAAAGCACATGGAAAATAATTTATTTCTAAGGTTTTGAAGAATGGAACTATCCCTTTGGTGTGTGTGAGGGGAGTCCCCTTTCTTCCTGCTCCTCCTCTGTGTCTCGGGTTTCCATTTCTTAGTAGCTCCGGTTTACTTGTTTCAGGCAAGGGGCCTCTGGGGGTGGTGTGGTCCTGGAGAGTGCTCCCCATCAGGCCAGGCACCCCCGGATCGCTGAGGTTGAGGTTGTGATGGAAGTGAAGTGACATCTTGCACATAGCCAGCCCCCCCTGCCACCCAGAGAACTGCCGCTGAGTCTCCTGGTCATCTGGCCGGGCCGTTTGCAAGTCGATATCAACATTGTGCAGTGCTATGTCACATTCAGACTGAGGGGTTCTCAGGCATCCCCCCATTATTTCTTCATAGTTCACTGCTGTGGAAATGAGTATCCGAATAAATCTAGTGTTTAGTTCCTCAATTTAAAGACGAGTAATTTGTGTGAAATAGTTGTCGAGGATGTGGATTTCCTTTAAGAATTTTAAGTGCTCTATTTTAGTAAGGGTTGTGAAAGTAGCAGTGTTTTCTCACATGATGGGGGAAGTGTTGTTGACCTCTAGAGGTAAAGTATGTGGAACTGAGTGAGAGCGATCACAGAGGGAACAGATTCCAACAGTGGAGCTTTCAGATGGGGGAGAAGTGTGGAAAGCCAGGATTGCTTCCTATGCCTGAGAAATAATAATATAATGTCTGCATTACTGTATGTTTTAAAACAATGACCTCTTCATGTCAAAAAGGTACGGGGGTCATGTTGAACTTCTAGTTTTTATATGGATCTCTGAGAGTGGCAATTTGGTTATTCACACTTTTTTCCCATCAAAACTCTTTTAACAGAAAAAAGTTGTTTCTTAACCCATAAAAGGGTACATAGTACATGAAACCTACTTACATTAAACCATCTGACATTGATGCTGGGATCCCAATCAATGCAAGAGAGATGGCAGCCTTCCTTCCCGCGATTGTCGGCGCTCTCACTGGATACTGGATAAGACAGGGTGATGTCCAGGTTTTCTTTTGGGTTTTACTGCAGAGTTTTCGAATCCAGGAGTGTTTACCCAGTGCCTACCTTGTGCGTGGCGAAGCTAGGACATTGTTCTTCCCTGCTCCACTGCATTTACCTTGCCAATTACAGTCTCTTTCCAGTTCTCTACTGTGAAAGGAGAAATAGCGAAGATAGAGCGAGTGGCCAAACTATGCATGTGATTCATCGAATGCATTAAAAATTGCGTGCAACTTCTGTTATGAAATGATTTCGTTATTGCACTGGTTCCTAGTTCGGATTCTGTGAAGTAGTTTCAGTGTTACGAAAAGCCTTACTGAAATGACACATTTATTTGCCTTTATTTAGTGAGACTGCTGAGGCCGCAGGGACTATGTAATTAAAATGCCAGATTTCCTTTCATTTGGCTGGGATAATGTTAATTTAGTGACTAAATTTTAACGTCTTAAGCAACTTTTTTATGATCAGATATCCATAACATAAAGTTTACTATCGTAACCATTTCTGAGTGTGCAGTTCCGTGCATTCATGTTGTTATGCGACCGTCACCACCATCCATCTCCAGAACTTTTTTCTTTTCCTAAACTAAACTTTGTACCCATTAAACAAGAACTTCCGATCCTCTCTTCCCCCGGCCCCCGGCGACCTCCATTCTACTTCTCTCTCTGTGAGTTCAACGATTTTAGCAACCTCACCGAAGTGGAACCACACAGTATTTGTCCCTTTGTGACCGGCTTATTTCATTTAGTATCGTGTCTTCAGGGTTTGTCCATGTTGTTGCATGTGTCGGAATTTCCTTCCTTTTTAAGGCTGAATAATATTCCATCGTTTGTACGTACTGCATTTTGTTTATACACATTTAAAGTTTTAACATACTACATGTTAACAACCATGGTAACATAATAAGCAGCTCTCACTGGAAATTATAGGTACCTTTGTTTAATTAAAACAGGAAAATAAAGTAGTTATTTATGTGTTGTACCTTTTTAAAATATAAGACCCATGGGGGATAAAACTAATATGTGTGTCATGTCTTTGCTGGGTCCTATCGTTTACCTTCTGTATGGGCAGTGAGATACGGTCCATCTTTCTGAAATTTGTGACTCACGCAGGCAATGTTTTTGTTTCCCAGCTGGTGTTATAATGGCCGTACGTTTTGCTATATGGAAGGGTCCAGAGGGCTCACCCTGAGGTACAGATCGTACAGGAAGGATGGGGAAAATGTCTGATTATTTCCCTGTATTTACCACTTCCCCAAATCATGTTGGATCCCTGGCATCTTCCCACGGTGATGGATGAGGGTTTTTTTTCTTTTTGTGTACGTATCATTATGAACTCCACTGTTTTAGCATATGTCGTATGCTGTGTTTGAGTCCATTTTAGTGATTATCCCCTTGGTGCTCAAATTGCCCAATCGTTGGGCAGATAGGCTTATTCAGGTTGGCTCCAAGTCCCTGCGATACACTTCTAGAAATCTGTGGTAGCGTCTTTGCTTTCTGGCATGACGAGGTGTTTCAGGCTCATCCTATACTCTTCCCATTCAAGATTTAGAATCAGAACAGCAGTTTGTAAAAAAAAAAAAAAGAAAAAAAATGAATGACCAATAAATGTATTAAAATAGTTTCACTAGTAATTAAAGAAGTGAAATTCAAAGCAAAAATAAGCAACCATTTGTCATGGTGTCTTCCCGAAATTCGTATGTTGAAGCTCTACCCTGAAGTATGTTGGGGCCTTTGGGAGGTGATTAGGGTTAGGTGAGGTCATGAGGGTGGAGCCTTCATGAATGGAATTAGTGCCCTTATAAGGAAACACCTGGAGAGCTCCCCCCAGCCCCCAGGTCTTGCACAAAGAGGTCATATGAGGCTGTAGCCAGATGGTGGCTGCCTGCAAGCCAAGAGGAGAGGTCTCACAGTGAAACCTACCTGTTGGCATCCTAACCTCGGCCTTCTCAGCTTCCAGAATTGTGAGAAATGAATCTGTTGTCGAAGCCACTCTAGCCTGTGGCGTTTTGTTACGGCAGCCCAAGCCAACGAAGACACCGTTTCTCAAACATTATAATGGTAATGTAATTTAGACTCAATTTAGACCTTACTGGACGTGAAACAATTGGATAAAGCTTAATATAAAATATTATTACGATTACTTCTGCTCTTCTTTCTGTTGGTAGCTTTAGTACGTGGGTACGTCCCGGTTTGGAATGGGAATAAGGACGGTAGTAATTCCCGGGGCTGGTGAAGAGGGTGGTAAATGTGTACGCTCAGCAGAGGTGTAAATTGCTAACTCGCTGCTGTTGCGTATCAAAATGTCAATTTTGCAAAGGCTTTAACTCAGCAAGTGCACATGTAGGAATTTATTCTAAGGAAATAATAGAAAAAGTAGCAAAGGTATATGTGTATAGTTAAGAACAGTTATACAGATGTACAGTAAATAACCTTAAGTAAGGAATTGGCTAAATAGATTATGGTACCTTCATTTCATGAAGTCATTGAAAATGATACGGATCTGTGTTAACCAGTCTGGAAAGATGCTCATGATATGTTATTGCGTGGAAAAGGGAGGTTACAGGCCTGTAGGCACAACACTTATCCACACCATAGAAAATGAGGGACTACTGGGCTCTGGAGGCCGAGAACCGGGCCTCCACGGAGCTAGGCTTCCGGAACCGCCCAGTGGACAGTCTGTTTCAGTTGCCATGGTCTCACAGACTGCACCAACTGGTTTCATTCTTGTGTCATAAGATGCGGTGTTCCTGGGGAGAGAATCTGATTGCCTAGTTTGGGTAATTTGCTCACCCTTTGGCTGTGTGTGTGTGTGTGTGTGTGTGTGAGTGAGTGATTGAGATTGCTCTCAGCTCAGTCCCACAGAGACCATGTGGAACGGAGGAGGGGTCATGACGAGAGTTGGGGCGCTTTTAATTAACAAAAGGGCAAGACAGGGAGGGAGGTACCCACTGTGGTCAATTACAATTAAATAAATTCTTTGCTCAGAAACATTGAATTCATCACCACAGCTCTATAAATTACTGCGAACTCTGATGAACTTGGCTTTCTTGTCCCTTTAACATCCCTTTTGACTTGCCAGGACCTACACCGTCGGTCAGCTCTATTTGGTTTCATGCTTTCATTGAAAATGATGGTTCAAAGTTAAAGTTGTGAATTTAAAAAAATATATGCTGTTTCCCCTTTAAATGTGATGAATTCTGAATCAGATATATTTTTCTGATGTCAGTAAGTAGGAACAGCAGTCTTTGTACCTGTGTGATGTCAAGGACACCCACCCTCGAGAGAAAGAGTTAGAGAGTACAGTTGGCAAGCGGTGTTTATGGAAAGCCTCCAGTAGTAATCGTGTAGTAGACTGTGGAGTGTAGGAAATGATTCTGTAGGTGTGTAGAGGTGCTGTGCAGATAATATAGACTTATTGGAACATCTTTCTCACTGTTATTATTTTTAATCAAAAGCACAATTAGACTCAAAATGGATGTGAAAGAGCTTTGAGAACGATAACACACACTATAATTTAAGATACTAATTTCTCACTTTTTAAAAATTAAAGACTCAATTTAGACCGTAATGGATGTAAAAGGATTTGGAAACGCTTAAAGTATTATGTTGTTACAGTTGTGTCTGCTGTTCCTTCTTTTGGTAGTTTAATGCTTGGACATCTCCTCCCATCCTGGACATCTTGGACTGGGCAGTATAGAAGCGTTGGGTTAAAGAGTTTTTTTTAATGTCAGATCTATTCATGTCTGGTTAGGGTCCTTTAATGAGTAATTTTTATGACAGGAGTCTCAAACTTTACTTTTAAAGTCTCAGCTCTTAATCCGGCTAGTTACTGGTTGGAACACCGGGTTCTAAAGGCTCTCATGTGTCTGCTTTCAAAAGTTGTTGCTCAATGTTTTCAAATTCCACTTAAATATTACAGACAGACTTTACTGGGTTCAGAATTTTCTGATCCTACCGAATGTTTCTTTTACCAGCTTCTTGCGAAAGACAAAAGGAAGATTAGTTTAAACATCTGAGGCATTTACTCCTGATTTGTGTGTGTGTATAATTTTCAACCTCTGGCAAGGAAAATCAAGAATCTCGAGTAGAAAACCCTTCAGTACCATGTTATTGCCCCGCCTGAATGCCTGCCTTTTATCTTTGGCTGTTAGGCGTATATGTTATCTCCCTAGGGCAACACATGGCATTGTTAATTGATCCCTATGATAAAATAGCAGTGTCGGAGGTCCTTGATGAGCGACAGACTGAGCTGTTTATTGTCAGTACTGGGACAATGTTAATACTTGCAAAAAGTCGATCGGTAGCAATGTCACCATATGCTGAGACTCTACAGGATTGGTTTTGAGCATAATCAGTTTCTTAAGCTTCAGACAACCCTCTTAGCCACAAAACCAGATGGACACATTCAGCTCCACTGGTTAGAAGATCAAAAACATACCTCATAAGAAGTGAGCTTACGCTGTGTGTGAAAACCCCGGTCAGCCAAAGCTGACTTTTTAGGTGGCCAGAGTTACTGTTTACCATTGTTAAGTAATCAGAAAGTTTCACTACGGGTTAACATTTGTCAGATTAGAGAAGAATGTCTGCAGAAGGTTATACCTGGATTTGATGTAGCCGAGCGAAAGAAGGTTAAGGAGGATGGGTTATGGAAACAGCCAACAGGAGGGACATGGTCGAAACCCTCCGGTCACATTTCCCAGTGCTTACCCGGAGTTTGAACCTTCTTCACCATTGTTCTTGTTATCTCTTCTCATGAAATTAGAAGCCCAGGTTTGTTTTGTGTTTCCTAAGTAGGAAGTTAATTTCTCCGAATTAATTTTCTGATATCTGAGTAATGAAATAAATTCTGGAACATTTGAAATGCTTGGAAGAAAATAACACTCTTAGTAAAAGATAGACAAGCTCCCAGTTTGCTTCTCTCATTCCAAGAGTAGTAATTTTTAATACCGTGACAAGTGAGAATGAAAGTGGCACACATATGGTTTTGTCTCCTTACCCAGCTTTGGTTTTTAAGGGACTTGGGAATAAATTAGGTAGGTAGGATTGGGGTGCTGCCCAGAATCTCTTATAGCTTATTAGAGCATCGGTCCTCCGCCTTTGAGATTTATGGCATTCTGTTTGTGCTTCATTTCGCATCGCCCTCCTCCTCCTCACCATGCTGACGGCCGTGATAGTCAGCGCTCGGTTATCAGTGGAAAGCAGTGAGCTGATGTATGAAGTCCATAAATAATCTCCATAATTCAATTTTATCTAATGATGTCAACCTTTAATTTTAACTAATCACTACCAGACCTTTTCCGGACCGTTGACAGACTGCAAGATTACAGGACTATGTGGCATCCATTTGTTTAAGTTTTTGATGAGTTAAAATTCATGTTTTAAAAAATTTTGCGGTATAGTACAATGAATCGTACTTATATGTATCTTATGTGTACTTATGTGTGAGAAATGTAATAGGGAAACCATTGTAGGTCCCTTCTAGACTGAAAATGCTTTTCTTTACAGATGTGTGTATATATATATATATAGATGTAGAAGCAATAGTATTTATAAGGTGCTTCAAAATCAGCCTTCTATGAATTTTATGTAATACCTTTGTTATAAATAAGTAGACAAGTCTCAAGGTTGACTGCTGGTTCAGAAATGGCGTGTCATTTTTAATTCTGAGGTCTCACACTGTCTCCCCTTTCTTAGCTTTCCTTGTGTTTGCGAATAACTGTGGTCTCTGTAACTGACTGATGGTCACAGAAATGGAACCGCCTTGGCTGCCCTTCCCCCATGTTCAGACGGTGGAGTTCTTTCTCTTTCACGTGACACAGAAAGAAGTGCACGTGCTTGGCTTTGGGGAACCGACCTGCTTCTCGGGTGTGTACAAGACAGCCGAAACTTCTTGTGGGAAATAGGAAAATACCAGTAATCGCAGGAAGTCAGTTTAAGGCAGTTGCTTCAACCTTTTAATTTCCGTCAGTTATTCTCAAACTTCTTACTACATTGTTAATGACTAGCAGAACTGGTTTGCGCTAAACCTCCTTTGGTGCTACGTGAGCCGTAGAGGGGGCCATAGGTGAGTGCCTGGGGAAAGAGGTGTGCTGCGGTGTCTGGGCTCAGCCACGAATTAGATCACGGATGGACTTCACGACTTAAGATGGGGTTTAACTCCATTCTCTTCACTTTGTGGTTTAACTCCATGCTCTTCACTTTGTGCCTGTCTGGTCCTAAGCACTGTCTGTTACCTCGTAATGTTAATTTGAGAAGTAATTGTCTTGTAGCATAGGAAGAAACTCCAGGAAAGTAGGACAATGGAAATCTGCCTAAGATTTTTGGGAGAAGATAATTGGCTGGGATGCAGACTTCAGCTACAAAATTTTTAGTCCAGTGGTTTTAATCATGGTCACACTACTCTCTTTGAAAAATACTTTGTTTCTTGGCCTCTGTATTGTTTTATGTGTGGAGCTTCACTGTTGAAAGAGGGTTAAAACTTTCCGCTTCTTAATTTTTAATGTGATCACATGACTAGTATTCTTAATGTGATTCTAACTCTGACTTCACATAAACTGTGTATATAGGGGCATCTTGAAAGAAGTGTATTCTCTCTTCAAAATTTCTCTGATCCCTTCTACATTAAAAATGCGAAAATAACCATCATCAAAAAATTACTAGGATAGGTTGGTTCTGATATAAACTGCTAACTGAGCGGTAACTGTATTTTGTTGAAAAAGATGCTTTTCCTTTGAATAGGTGAGTCTCTAGAAGTCCAGGTAAATGGACCTGCAGATGGGAGGTGCCTGCCCACCTGTGGTGAAAGCTTTTCTGCCTCCTTTCTTCTGTTCACCCAATTGGCTGATGCAGACATTTGAGTGTAGTTTGGATGGGTAAGGTCTTCATACATGTTAGTCTTTCCTGAGGCTCCCACTTCTGGTTGTGGTTTGACTAAGGTTCGCTCGTGTGGGCACCGAGTAGCTGAGCTTGATGTACTAGGCTAATGAAGAGGAAAAAGAGCTTTGGATTCCAGAAGGAGACTTGGTCAGGAGCAGTCAGACAAGTGACAGAGAAGCGGCTGCCTCTGGGGAACACTGCCCCGCGGCTCTGCTCTCTCTAGCCCACCGCCCAGGCCACGGGGAATCGGAGGCGGGGGCTGGAATGGGAAAGACTGATTTAAGGAGATAACGAATTCGGGTGTGGACATGTCTCAGAGTGGAAATGTGGAAAAGCAGTTGCAGCAGAGAGGCCACTCCATTTTTAAACAAAAAGTTTACTATATTAGGATATTAACTCCTTTTCTTGCGTGTGATATGTTTTTCCCACTTTGTTGGTCTACTTGGATGGTCTGTTCAGAAAGTCTTTCTAATATTTTTTTATTTTCAACTTTTTAAAATAAGCTTTTTATCTTGGAATAATTTTGGATTTACAGAAAAAGTGCAGAGAGGGTGCACAGAGTCCCCGTGTACCTCTCAGCCAGCTTCCTCTGAAGCCGGCATGCTGCGTGGCTGCAGAACACCTGTCAAGACTGAGAGGTTAACACAGGCGTATCCCTGACCAAACCCTAGACTTTGCTCACATTTCAGCAGTTTTGTCACTAGTGTCCTTTTTCCAGGGTACCTACCCCCTTGCCTTAACTGGGGTGGATGTAAGAGGCTGGACCGCAAATGGCTCCATGTTCTGTAGAGTAGCTGTGCTCAAAACACTGTTTGTGTAGGAGGTGGCAGTTTTAAAGTTCACAGAGTCCTGTCCCAGACATACATGCCATTCATATGGGAAATGCTCTTGGTCATTTGCCCCAGGAGGCGTCCGTCTCGGCAGTGGCACCGTTCTGCACGTGTGGGACCACAGGGGACTGGGCGTGGAAGTGCCCCACATAGCCACGCTGCCAGTCGCTGCTTCCGTTTTCCATTCGTTGTTATCCCTGAGATGTTTTGCTCTCGCATGGTCACCTCATCCTTCTTTTGCCTGGACCAGAGCGGAAAATCAGGATATGTTGTTGATTTTCAAGTCCTGGGGAGGAAAAAGGCACCATTCCTGGGAGGAAGCTGGCATTGGGGTGACCCAGAGCATTGCTCTTTTCACCCTCTGAATATCGGGGCTGGGTCTGGCCAGCCTTCTAACCGTATTGCCTAGGTGAAGCGTGTCGCATCTAAGGAGAAAAAGGTGCTTGGCATGGAATAAGTGTGTGTCTTCCCTGTTAGTTGGTTTGAAAAGCTCCATGGCTGCTGGCCCATCTCTGCCCCTGTCTCAGTGGGGACGTGAACAGAAGTAAGAGGTGAGGAGGCCGGGCAGGAAGGTGGGTAGAACTTCATGCCTACGCTGCCTGCTAACATGGCATTAGCAGGGAGTCGGTGGATGCCCGCATACTCGCTGGCTGCTGGCTTCACAGCTCGCGCATTGACCTGAGTTGGTCTGGGCTTGCTCATGGCAGCCCAGTAGCTTCTACCGTGTTTCCAGATCACTCTCCACTGTCCTCACTGGACACACTTCCACACTTCACAGTCTTTTCTGACTTGGACCCCCGCCCGCTTTGCCTTTCCGTTGGGAAAGCGGTGAGAATGTGGTAGCTGTGCACGCCTCGTGCCTGGGGGAGGAGCCGAGAGGGAGCACGGGGGAAAATGCTGGTGTTGGGCTTTGTGCAGACCTGGGAGGCAGTTTCCGGAGAGTTGTTAAGTTCCATTCCAGCTGTTAGGATCGGTCAGCCATATTGGAGAGCCTCCAGCCACGTCCCAGGTAAACTGGTAGATGGACCTACAGGTGGGAGTCTGCCTTTTTATTTCCCAGCGTTTTCTCTGTGGCTTGTGACTTTTTCTCTTACGCATGATATTGTTGCTTTCACACGCATAGCAATTGAATACAGCCCTTTCCCGCATATGCCATTTTATTAGGTCTTCACAGCAACCTCACCCGTTTTCTATTTTATGAGGAAACCGAGGCCAAGGCGTTTGCCATGAGGAAGGACAGGGCAGAAAGGCAGAATCCGATCTAGTCGGCGGGTCAGAGGGGGTGTCCCTAGGGAGGTGCAGAGGCCTCGGTGAGAGAGATCCCTTTTCGTGCGGGGCCCTGTATCCCATGGTCCTCATTTCAAGAGCAGAGTCGCTGACGGTTGCAGGGCGGGTTATGGCAGGAGTACAGTTAGCTACAGTTAAGCCGCCTCTGCTAAAGAGAGCCTTGGCTTAACATTCCGCGGAGGCCCGGTTGATCTGCTGAGCCGGCGAGGAGCGGGCCTGGTGATTCGCGGGTCCGTCCAGAAGAGCACAGAGGACCATCTCTGCTTGCAGCCTGACGAAGTAAACCGTCTAGATTCTTCTCTTTATCCTCGCTAGCACGTGTGTGTGTGCGTGTGTACACACGTACACACACGCACACACACACACGCACAGAGGCAGCTTTCATGTCTTCTAACTTCGATGTAATTTGTCATTCTCTTAATGTTTGATCATTTAGGTAAAAAATGTAGCCAAGAAATCTATGTTGGGGTTATAAAAACAGGATAGATGGTTTTACTGTAAATACAATTTCAAGGGTGCAGTAATGTGTCTGAAATTGAACTTTTAGCCTCTCCGAAGGTTTTTCTCCAGGTTCGATAGAAGAAGATCTGCTCGGATTCTCATACATATGGATGTATTAGCAAAACTGGATGACGTCCCAGTCCGTCAGGCGGGGGACCTGCCCGAGCCGTGGAGTGGAACCGCAGTGGAAGCTGCAGCATTCCTGTAATTGTATCAGGATGTGCTGTGGTCCCTCTCTATGTTTATTAATTAGTGGAGTTGTAACGAGACTGTCCCCCCCGAGCTTTTAAGGATGCTCATCAGTGGGCCTCCGCGCAGGGTTTGAGTTGTGTTTGGGAGCCTTCTGCGTCCAGGTGGGAGGGATCCGTGTTTCAGGTGGCAGCAGGTGAGCCTCCCGCCAAGTTGGCATGATGGGAACAGGACTCTTCTGGGTTGCCATCTGTTTGTGGCTGATAGGAAACCAGCAGTGACTTCTGAGGAGTTTATGTTGAAATGCGTAAGGATTAGTAATGTTAGGACCATGCTGATCGGGTAGCAGGAGGTGGGAGGAAGCAGGCTGTGTGGAGTGAGGTTTCCTTTCTGCTATTTTCAGGAGCTGGCTGCTTGGGTTCAGCAGTCCCCGCCCCGTGCCCCAAGCCACAGCTCCTCTCTGCCCACCCACGTCAGTCCCAGCTCTATGCTCAGCTGCCCATGGCAAGGGAGCACCTTATTTCCACGAGAGTCACACGTAACACCCCGCCTGGTGTTTGCCACTGAGGGGATTCAGTCTGTCTCTGGAACTCTTTCAATGTGTCATGTTTTTTGTTGCTTTTTAAAATTGTAAAATACTCGTTGCAAAATTGATCATTTTAGCCATTTGTAAAGGGTACAGTCCAGTGGCATTAAGTGCATTCATATTGTTGTATGACCATCACGGTGGTATTTTAACTGAACTCTTAGATACAGTTGTCCCTTAGCATCCTTAGGGGATTGGTTCCTGGATCCCCACAGATACCAAAACCCACAGCGGCTTAAGTCCCTTATATAAAATGGTGTAGTATTTGTGTATAACCTACATTTGTACATAGGCGACAGCAGGGTGTGCCTACACATCACTTCACTCGCGTGGGTTGAGTGTAGTGCTTGGTGCGTGGCAAATTCAGGTTTTGCTTTTGGGAAATTTCTGGGATTTTTTTTTCAATATTTTAGAATCTGCAGTTGGTTGAATCCGTGGATGTGCAACTCGCTGACGGGGAGGGCCCACTGCACTTAGAAAATCGTGGTGCTGCTGCTCGCTGGATCAGAATGAACAAAAAATCATCCGCACGCACTGCCTCACGTGACGTCCCTTTGGTGTCTAAGCATTTGCTTCCTCTCCATATGGGAGTTGACGAGGTGAAGTGGGGGTGCTGGCACCCCATTTCTCTGGGTTTGTGTGCTGCTCTCGGACCTGGGAAGCTCTGCTCTCCAGGCCCAGTGATTTTGGGGGGTATCCAAAACGTGCTCTGTCTCTTTACTATTACACTCCAGAGCCAGGGTGTGGAGTAGAGAGCAGCTCACCGCGCCTGTAACCTGGTATTGCGTGGTAGGTTAACTAGAGGATTGACCTGCGGTGGCCTGCTGAGCGTGCCAGGCCCAGTGACCCCGGTCACCTGCTGCCAGGGAAGCGGGTCCTCGGTACCGCTGCCCCTTTCTGGCGCGGGCGAGTTCAGCGGCCACCTGCCGTTCCTGTCCTGCCTCTGTCCAGTCAGCAGAGGCCTGGGGAGCCCTGCAGCAGGAGGTTCTTGATGACAGGTGAAAGTGGCCTAACTGAACTCACTTATGCAAAAAAGGGGAGTTCGTTAGGATTCTGGGATGTCCACCGGAATCTGGCCTCAGGTCAGACCCAGAGATGGGAATGCTGTGTGCATGGGCCTGGGGCGCCCCTTTCTTCTCTCTCTCCCCCCAGTCTCTGAGCTTCCCCCAGCACAGACCATCCTCCCCGACTCGTAGGTCCATGTGGCAGACAGGGCTGCCAAAACCTGTGTGTTTCATATGACCCAAGCGTCTTGAGAGAGACTATTTTCTCTTACGTTCCAGAAAATTCTGGAATTCTGGGAGGAACTGATGAGTGGTCATAAATACGATCATTTTCCTGGTAGCTCTGGGGAGGATGAGAACAGGTAAAGAGGCTATAAAGGCTGAGCAGAAATGGCATCCCTGCTGCAGTTCGCAGAGTGTACAGGGCACCCTGCTGGCTCCCAACCAGGAGGGGACCCAGGCTGTGACAGCATTAAGGTTTGCATTAGAAACCAAACCAAAGCAAATCCATAAAACCCAAAACTAACCCAAAGCAAAGCACTACCATCACCATTACCAAGTAAGCTGAGGAGATGAACCTGCTACACAAATTCTGGAATTACTTTAAAAAAAATTAAATTTCTTTTTTAGTTAAATAAATTATGACATGTTTTCATATCAGCATTGTTTGAACTCGGAGCTCGATGTGGGATATATATTCCTGAAAACCTGAGCATAAATAAAATATTTTAAATTAAATTGTATTTTAAACGCACAGGGAGAGCTTGCTGTTGGAAGGAAGGAATCTTTTTGAAAATCTTTTTCTATATCCACTAATTGAACTTTCTAAATTTGCATCTTCCTGTATCACTTTTACTTAGATCAGTGTCCTTGCTGTCATTATCTGGTCAGGGTCACTGATAACATTGGCAGATCACATAATCCACTGATTTCTGAGGTTATGAAAAATAACTGCTCCTTCTTTATTTTGCGGTTATGCTCATGGATTCCCTGTATGCATTTGAGAACCCTCTAAGAATTGGAATTAAATTGGGGTTGAACGCCCTGTGTGAATCGTGAAACTATATGCAGTAATCCAAGGAGATTTGAAAGTATCACTTAGTAATTGCAAAGTGTCAAGAAAGCGTGGTCTGATAATTCTGTGTATCAGTACCATTTGAGCATTTGGGAATTTATGAATATTGGTTTGTCTTTTCAGAATGTGCACGGTCTACTTTATTTGCATATTAGTCATAAAGGTGTTTATTACCCATTTGACTTATTCCTATGTTTAAAATGAAAACTCCGACAATTTTCCCTCAGAATGTGTGGCTTGTGTGGAAGTATGACTTGTTACTGGCGTTGAGGGGGATCCGATTAGCGCCTGAACAAACACTGCTATGGTGGAAGACACCTCCGGAAGGCTGCTCTAAATGCCCGCTCTCTGCTAAATGTCCTACCTTCAAAAGGGTGGAAAACAGTTATTGCTGCTTTCAAGGATGAAAGCCGGGAGGGCTGTGTGGAGGTTGTGTCCCAGATGATCTTCCTCCCGTCTGCAGGCCTCTCTGAGGACCGGGGAGACTCGGTGCCTCCAAAATGATGTTGGAAGTAGGAATGTAAACGCAGAAAGAAGTCACACACGGAGGGGCCCATTTCACGTGGTGCCTCATGACAACATAGCAGATCTAACGTAAATCTGACAAGGCACCGCCTGTGTTAGACTTTTCACAGCAGTTTTAGAAATGTCACCTTTGACCTTTGCTGATAACGGTGATAAAGGGTGGAACAAATACTCTTCCATTAACAGATGGGAAAACCGAGTGTGGGAGGAACTGTACATACCACCCAGCTCTCCCAGCCATTAACCCACCTCCAGGAACCCGTCTTCTGAGTCCTGGTCAGATTCTTTCCCCATTTCGCTTTCCCCACCCTTCCTTTTAAAAAGAAATGTTATTTATTTACTTATTTATTTAGAGCCCAGCCTTCGCTCACAAAAGAGTAGAGGCAGCTTTAAAATAATGACTAAAAGGCAAGTTCTGTTGAAAGAAAATTTTGGCTTAAGTAGGTTTCTTCTTAAACTTTGAAAATGAGGATAAGAGAAAAACTGTTTTTATTTGGTTAAAATGAAATCTTCTGGGTGCCCAGAGCTCCCCACCAGTTTTTAGGTCATTCCACAGCCCCAAATATTAAGCCTCTATAAAACCCTTTTCTTTCGCCCCACATGTAGGGTTGTGTGCATGGAGAAAGGAGTGACCCGTGAGAGAGCTTTGTGGCTGTTCTTTAGGTATTATACTTAGTGTGACACTTTTTGATGTTCTCACAAGTGTAAGTGTAAAAAGCAGCAAGCTACCACAGCACGTTTGTGAAATGGAGGGAAACCACCCCTCGTCTCCACCAGTATTCGTCTCAAGCACGGCATGCTTTTGAATTCTTTTATACATTTTTTTTGTGGTTATAATCACACTGCAAAACACCTCTGTATGCGTTTTAAATTTAACGTAGCATAAGCATGTCTCATGTTTTTGTATGGTCTTCATAATTACACCTTTTCATCGTGGTATATAGCATGTGGTATAAAATATGTATAACACGAAGTTCACTGGTTTAACCATTTTAAGTGTATAGTTCAGTGGCAGTCAGAACTTCACGTTGTTGTGGGGACATCGCCACCATTGGTATCCAGAACATTTTTGTCTTTTCAAACTGAAACTCTGTCCCTGTTAAACAGGAATTTCCACCTCCCAGCTCCTGGCAGCCACCCTTCTACTTCCCATCCCTGATTGCTCTAGGTACCTCCCAGAAGTGGACTCACACAGTGTGTGTCTTTTGGTGCCTGCCTTACTTCATTCAGCATCGTGCCTTCAAGGTCTTTCGCTGTCGTAGCATGTGTCCGAATGTCCTCCCCTTTTCAGGCAGAATAATATTCCATTGTATTTATATTCTACTCTTTGTTTATTCATTCATCTGTCAGTGGACACCTGGGTAAGTATACCTTTTTGAAGGCTGTATAATATTTCATCGAGCAGATAAATCATAATGTACTTAAGTGTTTGACCATTATTGGACATTTGGGTTGCTTCTAAATTGGAGCTATTATAAAAGAAAGATATAACGGATATCATTACTTTGTATCCTTCTGTTGAATGGGTTATAGAAATACCGACGTTCAGTGTTATTTGCTGTTTACTGAGTTAGAGTTTCGGCTGAATGTTTGGAAGAAGAGAATTTAGGTGTGTGCTAAATTAGATGCATTATTCTGCATTTTTATTGGTCATGCCTTATTTTAGTGAGGCAGGGCTACCTGAAGAATGCTTACCTCAGCAGAGTGCCGCCTCAGTGAGAGAGAACGCAGTGCTCTGTGTGCCAGAATGACTGACGTTTTTACAGTCAGAGAACTGGACCCCAGACGCTATTCAGGAACATCTGTCGGCTGATTAACAGAGTATACAAATCTTTGAGAATGAAACACGTACAGTGTGAAACTATAATTCCTACAGGACCTAGTGGTCGTGCTGGGGAAGAATTGGCACCTCCGTTCCTGTTTCCATTCTTGCCAGTCGCTGGCACGTCTGTGAGTACAGAACCAGTGTGAAAGATGTGAATCTTGGCCTCAAAGATCTTACATCCCGGTTGTCATGGCAATGTGTCAGACAGTTAGAAAACCCAAGCCTCTGAGTGATGAGAGGAGCCGGCCTGGGGCCTGGGCTCGAACAAAGTAGTCGGTGGCAGGCCTCACTTGCCTCTTAGACCATTGTCACTGAGAGGAGGGGAAGCCCCCAGAGGGTTCCAGGAGAGGGTCCTCAGTGTGACGTCCTGCCCTCCCTATTGCTACAGGTATAGTAGGCCTCTGTGTACAGCTCGTGGCCATCCAGTAGTGCATCTTGCAGATCATTAGGGAATTCAGTCCTTCGCCAGTCAGCCCATCTCTGTGGCAGTCCAGCTGAACTGGGGTGTTGCTCCCCTGCCCATGGGTGTGGCCAGGGGGCCCGCCAGGTCAAACCCGTTCCCCTCACGCCCGGTGTGGATGTCTGTTGCCTGAAGCCCTTCATTTGAGGGCGGTGTGCTTGCTTTTGCCAGGCCAACTGAGGCTCCTCGTGCTCTTCTGTCTTCTAACCCCATCTGCTCCGCGTCTTTCAGAAATTCCTCGAGGGCCCATCAGTGGTACCTTTGTTTTCTGCAGGTAGTTCTTTGTACTTTTATATTTGTTCGGTTATGTTAATGGGAACTTGGGAGAGGGGGTGGTGAACACATAGGGCTCATTCACCATCTGAATTTATTCTTGTGTATTGTGTTTTTCCCTCTCGCTGAACTCTCTTAATGGTACTAATTTCATTCCGTTCTGTTGGGTTTTCCAGGCAGAAACTGTATTACTTAGAAATAAGGATGAATTTTGGCTCTTTTCTGCCACTTTTCCCCCCATCACAATGGACTTCCTGGAATTTCTGGTGATACTGAATAACATATTGGTGGACATCTCTGATTAATTCTCACCTTAGCCAGACTGCCTGTAGCACTGTTGCTTTTAATTACTTTCTGCATTTTGCCAAATTGCTCTCTGGAGAGATGGACCGGGAGTGCAGTGTGCGCATTGCACACTTCCTCACTCGTGCTGAGTGACCAGAATGTTGGGGAGCCTCTTTCTAAATTGCGGTTCTGTCATTCTACCATTAAATTTTGGTTTGCTCACTTGTTTTCCTCTAGAAATTCTGGAGTCTGTGAGAACAGTCAGACTTGACCTAGATGCATACATTGTTTTATTCTCATCAAATAACTACACATAACTCTCTCCACCCCTCCCCCAATTCCAAAACTACACAGGTGTGGAGTGAAAATGGCCATTTAGTGGCAGGCAGCACAGTTTGGTGGAAAGACTTTGGGTCTTGGAGACAGATATCAAATATTAGGTCTGTCACTGACAGCCTGGTGATTTTTGATAAGCTTAATTGGAACTCTTTGAGCCTTGGTTTAATCACTTGTAAAATAGGGGTTTTACTCTCTGGCAGGGAGGCTGTGAATATGGAGTAAGATGAGAAGGGGGCCCTTAGTAACGCCCATTAGTCAGCCATTAGTTCTCACTCATGCCTCCTCTCTCCCCGGTGGCTCATTAACATACTAAGGCCATTCTGCAAGAATTGTCAAAGACTTTGGTAGACTTTAATTTTAAACAGAGATAAAGTTTTAACCCTCACCCCCATGATTCTTTGTCCCATTTTAATTTTCAAATCGAAATCAGGGTGAATGATACTTGTTTTTACATATTCTTTTAATAATTTATTCCAGATTTTAAAAAATTGCTTAATGGGTAGACTATCAGTAAAATTACAACAGCAATAGCTAACATTTACTGAGGAATTATAACTGTGTGACAGGCAGGTAATTAAGATATTTTGTGTATATGTATTTAATCTTCGCAACAAACCTACTTTATAGGAAATTGAGGCACAGAAAAGTCACTCACCTCAGGGGTGTGGCCCAGGCTGCACATCTTGGCAGTCTGGCTCTGGCGCTGTACAGGTCTCCTGCTGCCACTGGACTGCCATCGTGGTCCTGAAGGGTTGGTTCTCTTCATTTTGTATTCGTAAAGCCTCTTCCCTTGTATATCCATCTATTTAATCTATTCATCTATCCATATATTTATATCTGTCTTATCAATATAGATAGATAGATATAGATGTATGTAGAAGAAATGATCCAGGTGTTTGAAAACGCTAATTATTTTATAGTTAGATAGCAAGTGTCAAATACAGAGCATTCACATCTGTTGAATATGTTAATTCTAATCTGTCGCATTAAGACTTTTTCCTTACCTCTGCAGTGTAATTTTATTTATTCACCCTTGGAATTGCCACCCAGATCTGAACCTTTTGCCTCCAGGCTGCCCTCCTCCCCATCTGTCGCGTGAGCATCTCAGTTCAGGCACCGTTGGCTTGCCCGGGATCACTGCCGCAGCCTTCTACCGATCCGTTCTGGTGTCACTCCGTCCCCTTGCAGTCTCTTCCACACAGCAGCAATGCTGGTCCTGAGATGACAACCAGAGTATTTTAGTCCACTGCCTAAAACTCTTCGGTGGTTTCCCACCACACTCAGAATTAGATACACGCTCCCTTCTGTGGCCTGCAAGGTGCCTCGTAAACATTATGGGATGGCCTGTTTCCCACTCTGTGCCTCCGTCGCTGCCTTGGTCCCCGCTGCAGTCCTTTCTCAGAGGACCCTCCCTCCCCAGCCCTTGTCATGTTCTTCTTTCTCTACGCAGCATTCATTACCAGTGGCGACACCTTGTCTTTTCCCTTTTGCCCGTGTCCCCCCTTTTTGTTGAGAAAAATAAATACAGGGTTAATTTTAGGCTGCTTTAGAAACCTAACTTCTTCTAGTTGCAGAAGGTGTTTTGAGTTCCAGAAGAGCTGAACCTTACAGAGCCAGGAACACAGCCCACTGGAAGGCCGTGGAGAGCTTACCTGTCCTGCCACTTCGGAGCACGCCACCGGCGAGAGTCCTGGGCCCCTGAGCTCCGGGTGTTGTCTCCCTCCCTCTGGGTCCTGCCCTCCTTCCTTCTGCATCTCGCCGCTGCCCAGACCAGGGAAAGCAGCCGGGCAGGGGAGCACCCACGCATGGTGAGGAGCTGGACCTGGGCATGTTTGGCCATGTCCCTGCCTCTGAAAGGCTGTAGGATAGGTGACTTGTAAGGCCCTAATCTGACTCTTCACCAGCTCGGATTCTCCTGGCTCTGATTTACACATTGAGCACCAAGTCAAGACGTTTGGACCGTCAGTTATGACTTCTGTAGCTCTGTCGTGAATCCCACCCCGCCCCTCTGTGACTCTGTCACCGTCCCGAGGGATACTTCTGGAGCCACCTTAGATGTACAGCTACTTTTTAAATGACAAATTCTTTTATTTTCTTTAGTGACTAATTCTCTCAGGATGGGGTCTAAGAAAATGTGCCTCATGAGAATCTGTGGAGTAGGCAAAAAGATGGGATTGGGGCTAATTTTAGTAAATAGGCAATAACTGTTAGCAAATTAATTAAGATCTTGCTTGTAGTTCTTTTGGGGAGGACAATAAATTATCAGCTTATTTAAGACACTGTGACTTCCAAAGAACTGTCATTCTGTGAAAGTATTGAATGAGGATGGGTCCCCGGCCATGAGGGGTGGGCGCGTGGGAGCACACTCACTTTCCAGAGAGGGGCTTGTTCTCTCTCACCAAGCAGGGTGAGGACCGATGGGCTAGGGAGGCCTTTCTCCTAAAGCAGCGAAGACGCAGCACGCCCTCGGTCGGCTGGCTAGGGGAGGGCGGACACGGCCCTCCTTAACAAGCTCGCGGTTTAGACAGGTAGCAGTGAATCAGTACAGAGGGCCCCCGCTTGGCACACTCATGCCATAGGATCCCTTCCCCGCAGCGGTCTGTCTTTTTCCATTTGGACTAACTGGGACGTGATGGGTGTAAAGCACTTTCTCTGCGAAGCAGAGGCGTTTCTATTAGTGAAAAGAGAGGGCTTGCGTTATCACAGTCCACAGACGTTCTTCCGCCCGGCTTTTCTTGGTCCTGAATGTCACCTGGAACAGGCCGCAGTCAGGGGAGGTCAGGGAAATGAGATTTCTTCACAGACACTGAAGGAGTTGGGGAGACTCTTGATGATGGAGCCCAAGTACCTTGGGGTTACAGTGACTTTTGAGGACTAGCCTGTGTAGCAGTGATGATGCTCGTGACATTACCTCTTTAGGTTGTTGAGACAGAGTTGTGAACAGCCCACTTAAAAACAACCCGCTTGTGGACAGACGTGGACCCTGCCGTGTGTGGATTAACGGGGGAAGTGTGTACGAGGGACCCTGGAGCAAGGCTTGGCGAGGACAGCCCCTCGTCCCTGCTCTCTCCTGTGGAACAGCTCAGTGTGGTTGGGTAAGATCTTGTTTCCAGTGTCCCACTGAGCGTGGTGACTCTGACGTCTTGGTGGCTTGGGGAGTCACTTCTGGCTTTCGTGTGGCAGCTGTTGCTCTGCACCTTGGATATCAGGTCTGATACCAGGACACCTCGGACGATGCTCGGGCCGTGGCGGGTTCACGTCAGCCAAGCAGACCCTCTGAAACTCCCCGCCGCTTCCCGCAGCCGTCCGGTGTGTGGGGGCCAGAACGTCCCCTTCTTCCTTTTCCTGGCAGCAGTAATCTCTTTGGTCTCCCTGGGCCATCTCAAGCGTGGCTTGGGGCAGCTGTTTTTTTTCGCTCAGAGCCCATCCTTGCAGCCCTGTCGCCGACTCCTGGAGCTCGCTCCTCTTCCTTTGACACTGGGGTCCTAGGGTGTGTTGGGCCCTCGTGGCAAGGGGCGAAGGCAGTTGTGGGCTCCCTGTCTTGCCAAATTCGTCATGTGGAGTGACAGAGCTTTAAGGGGTCTTAAATCTGTTGATTGTCAATCAAAGGACTACACTGTGTTTGCTTTGGGTAAAGTATTTGGGGGAAGGGGGTGGGGTCTGTTTTCAGGGCGCAGTTCCTTGGAGACTCTGTAAGGTGTCCGGTCTTAGTGTATAGGACAGTGAGCTGTAGTGACGGTGCAGCTTCGTAAGGAAACCACCAAACGTGCCCTTTGTCTCTCCTTTCAGGGGTTTTGATACAGTACATTTTATAACATTTAGAGGAGAAATGCAGAATAAAACTTTTTTTTTTGCCCCTTGCTTTAAAATTTAAGATGATCCAGCACTTTCTAAAAGATGTTTTATTTTTGGAACTAAAAGATAGTGTTTATGCTCATATTGATTGAATTGATTGAAGTACTTAGTTTTAAAGACATATGCCTAGCCCTTTCCTAGGATGTAACACTGATGACACTGATTTAATTTGAGAAAATTTTATATCTTTTTTTTTTCAGTAAAACAGTTGCTTTGACAGTAGAGTTTTTTCTTCTTGATCATTTTACCTGTTTTATTACTTTAATTTTTAATGGATGCCAGCAAGTGTTTATTAGATCCAGTTATTTGTTATTGTTGATTTAATCCTGATTTTTCTCCCCTCTAAGTAGCTAGTTGCACAAATACTTGTTGGAGGCACTGTGTCAGGACTGGTGTAAGAGAGGACGCATGTCAGTATCAGGGAGTCGGGTGGTGAGGCTGGGGATTTGGGGGTAGGGGTGGAGGGGGGCTGGCGATTCAGAAGACTGGGCATGGTTTTCGATAATGTAGAACAATATTTGTTCAGAATTTGAATCTCATATTTGTTTTCTACCATTTAGTTGAAACTTTTATTTTAAGGATACTGTTAGTTTACATATAAACATGATTTAGCCCAGGTGTGATAGATAGATGTCTTTGCCTTTCTCTGTTGTCTTCTGATCTCAGTGTCATGGGGAAAAAATAACAGTTCGATACTAATAATTTTAGGAAAGCAGTCCCCAGCCTTTTTGGCACCAGGGACCCGTGCCCTCTGAGGACCTGAGGCGGAGCTGAGGCGGTGATGCTGGCGCTGGGGAGCGGCTGTGAATACAGATGAAGCTTCGCTCCCACACCTGCCGCTCACCTCCTGCTGTGCGGCCCGGTTCCTGACCGGCTGGGGTTGGAGACCCCTGGTTTAGAAAACACTTCCTAGCCTAAGTATGTGCTATTTTATTTGCATCCAGGAGGAAAGTCTTTAGCACATGGCTTACACAGTGCAAAAATCAGTTTCAAATGATTTCATCCGTGTTCAATTTCAGATAATTATGTTAAAAAACAAAAGAAAGAGAACCTCCCCCTCTCCGCGCAGTCATCTGACACCAGCATAAGTGGGACAGTGTCCTTGGTCGCTCTCCTTTCCCCACCCCTGGAATCCTGTGGGTTCCCCGATGGCCTCAGTGGGACGGGCAGCAGACTGTTCATCCTCACCCAAAGGTCCTCGGACGCAGCAGAACACCTGATGCCTGTTCAGCTTAGAATTCAGCATGCAAAGTCATTTCCTAACCACAGGGCTGTTGTTTCAGAGGGTGCTGAGAGAGTAGGTGATGCTTCTTTGTGACCAGGCTAACTGTGAGCCATTAACCATGTGGGTGGACAGGAAGCGCATCACAGTAGATAGGCTTTCTTAGCAACGAGGGAGTCAAAATAGACAATTTAGTGAGAAAACAGCGGATTTTTCTTAGGTAGTCTCTCTTCATTTTCTTTTATTTACGAACTTGAATGTGCGCTGTGGAGAGGTAGGCCTTAGTGTGACTTTTAATTAGAACCGTAGTGTTACAATCTTGTGCTAGGAATCCCAATGCAATATGAATACATTTGAAGAAAGGAAACCTTATCCATGATGAAAGGAATCATTGAAGCCACGCCAAGTACAGGATACTATGCTTTCATGCCGTCGTATCTTTATTTGGAATTGCTTTCTTATTTTTGATACTGGTCATTTATTACCTCTCCTCCTTGGTTATTTGAAGTCATCTTTTCTTCATAGTTCTTCATCAGGAATTGTTTTCTTGTTTTCTTAGTTTTTTTTTGGGAATAAGAGGCTGCCTGAATGTAGATTTTCCTTTTATTATGAAGATTCGCTTCTTATAGAAATTCTTAGATGAAGTTAGAAACTGCTGAGAGAGAAAGCCACGATCAAGAGGAGGCCCCTGCAGGGCGCCTCCGTTTGGCACGGTCTCTGCCAGCTGCGGCCACAGAGCTGAAAGCCAGCCGTCCTTAGGAAGGTGGCTGTATTGGGTGATTAACTGAAGATGCGATTCTGTGTTCGAGGCCCTGAACCCTCTTCAGGTTAGCAGGAGACAGTCTTATATTCTAGCCGTATTTGAAAGGTGCGCTCTAATCGTGCAGTACACATTTTAACTGTTTAAATCCGGAGAAACATTGTCATTTGTCATCCAAAGTAGAAAGTCAAGGGTGTGTTTTATTCCTCGTTTCTCCACTGTTGAGCACAGAGGCGAGGATGTAAGGCACTCAAGTGTTCATTCAGTGAATGAAAAGATGGCCAGATGGATGGATAAATAGTTGGGTTTTGTTTTAAAAATATTTTATTTAAGAAGAATCAGTAGCAGATATATTAAAATCTGAGGAAAAAAGTAGCCACTTGGAGTCCTCTGTGCTCCCTATTCTTTGGGTAAGTGACCGGAAGGGAGATGATGGGTTATCAGGGGAGGATGGGGGGCCAGATCAAGCTGCCTCAGCTTGGGGTGTTCTGGGAGGGACATTCAGAAAGGCAGAAGGAGAAACAGGATTTCATTTGTTCCCATGCAGTTTTACCGGTAGCTGAGAAAGGTAATTCAGACTTTGGAGTCCTAGGTTAAAGTTCCTGCCTTAATTTTCTTATTTACACAACAGGCCTAAACAGTGAGGTCTTCTTTCTTATCCTGGTGTTTATTCTGTCCCTCCAGAGGGATGACAGGGGCAGGTGGCAACATTTCACAGATAAGCAGTGGGGGTGGGGAGCAGGGGGTGCAGGCTTTAGGGCCTTTTTCTTGTCTGTTAACTGGTCTGATCGAGAGTCATGCTTTTTAGGGAGAATGGGAAAGACACCTACTCCGTCTGTTGGATCCATAGCAGACCCCAGCCTGCAAACAGATCACTTTTACCGAATTATTCTTTAACGGCAAATTTTATTCCTTTGCTATAGGAAGGAAGTGCAAGTCTGTTCTGCGTGCGTGTGAAAGCGTTACAGCTGTTATCCTCCCTCTCCATCGTCTGATGGCCCTTCTGTCACGCTTCAGTGTTGACGTTTTTTTCAGAATTTAATAAAAGAGAAAACATTGTCTTTCCTGGGCAGCTAGACAGTGTCCTCATTTCTGATAGTCAGGGTGACTCAAGACATTCCCAGTCTCTCTTTTCCCCAAGGGCAGACGTGCCTGAGGCCGAGTGTTCGTGCTTGCTGTTAACTCTTCTGCTGTCTCCTTTTCCTTTTTATAAGATGGTAAATAATGTCATTTTGTTTTGCATGCACTTTTTTATAAAGTGCTTTAAGTTTTTTTCTGGAGAGAGTCGTGTTTTTAATTTATTGATTAAAACAACAGACGCCGTCATTATTCATTAAGTACCAGCTTTGAGTTTATATTTTTTGCTACAACCTTCTTTTCCCACTAACTCCAGTAGATTTTTTTTTTTTCTCGTTTAGTCCTGGGGCACGCTGAGTATCTCCAAATTTAGATATACAAATATCTTATTTAAGACCTTAACATTATAGTGTAAGAACTTGAAGGAAACAGAATTGATCTGTTTCTTCCAAAAGCTGAGCTTTTTGATAAATGACTATGAATCCCTCCTGAGAAGCCGGGTGATATAAATCATTGCCTGAACCCAAGACTGTGTTCATTATCTGCAGCTATGATTATAGCACTTAATTGAAATGTGGCTTAAGGGAAGATTTGGATCATTATCCTCCTTCCTGCTACCTGATGTGTACTCTTATTTGAGGTAACACTGTTTTCTGGGAGGAAAGGTTCCTCCACTGATCAGATAAAAGGCACAGTGGAAAGTTAGATTCTTAATGCAGTTCATCCTCTCATGTTTTATTTGTACAACTACCCAACAGTACTGCCCGTTAACTGAATTTTCCCTCATATTTTTTGTTCCTGTTGGTGTTATTGTAACAGCACCCATAGGAAGCAGGGGACCCTCTGCCTTGCTTGATGAACTGCATTTCTTTGAGCAGTTTCCGATACAGGACGTCACGTTAGGACGTGGAACGCCACAGAGATGTGCATCTGTAAGTTCTGACGGGTGCTGGCGTGACTGGGTTCTCATCCAGCTGCTTTGAGCTTCATTCTGCTACCTCGTAACTCTCTCCCACATATGGTTATTATTACAATAAAGGGAAATAATAAGAAAAGTTGAAGCATGATGCCTCGATACATTCAGTAATAATTGAATCAGAATAATAAACATTTCCAAGCCCTTGGTGATGGTCCACTTACTCCCCAATCTGTGTAACCAAATTCCTGCGGAAAACAGCTCTGTGATGGAGAATGTGACGTTCTTGGGCTCTGAATCCTACGATTTCACCGTATCGGAGCACAACTGACAATTCGTTACCTATCATGGAACATCCACGTCCTTCACCTCATTTCCTGTGCACGGGGTTTCCTGTGCCACGTCTCTTACTCGGATTTGATTTCACTTCGGATCTGTGCTTGCCATGAATTTATGGAGTAAGTTATCCACACAGGTGACAGCACTGATCTAAACCGTCCTCCTTATTTGACGGACGCAGTAAAGAAAGGCATTGTGTGCTTTACCTTCCGGTCTTCCTTCAGAACTAATTCTAAAGGTCAGATGGGTCTCCAGTCGTGAAATAAGCTCCTGCCTTTGTCCCCTGCGGGTCTCTCCTTGCCACATCCTCAGGGTCGTGCCCCTCCCTCTCCAGCCAGCCCTCCCTGGTGTTGGTCACATGTGCCTCCCTCACCCGCTCTGGGCATCCCCTGCTTTTACAGCTTACCTTGATGGTTTCAGCTCCTGCCCACCTTGGGAGTGATTTCTGAATCCTGGTCTGCCGATGATAGGTGGTAGAGTATGGCCCCCTCCTGTCCAGATATTCTGGAAACGGTCCTGCTAGAAACACTTCCAGTAGAAATAGTGAAGAAGATAAAACAAACACCTGTTCGCTAATCTTTATTGTAAAAAAAGTGAGAAACCCACAGAAAAGAGGAGTGAGTCTTCCTGAGGGGACGCACCGACACCAGAGTGAGAAGTGACGCTGAGGGGACCTCTGCTGATATCAGGGACCAGGTTTCAGGGAGCTGGAGTTTCATCAGAACCCCGTTGAAGGACTGGGCTGGGGGTGAGGGTGGGGAGAGAATACTGTCAGCAAAGGGAAGAGCTATCTTCTTAGCTTTATTTTTAAAAAGTCTTTGAATCTCTTTGGTTTGAGATTTGAATTTGTGCTACCTGCGTAGTCTGGAAGAACTCAAGCTGAGAAACTCATTTCAGTGCTTCTGGGTTGGGAGCACCAGGGACTTGGCAGGAGTAAGCACAGACCCCTTCTGGAACGATGCCACCTGCAGCCCACGGACTGCGAGCTCTGAAACGTGAGCAGAGCACGGAAACGTTACTAAGGCAGTGAGCCACCATGAATGAGAGTCACCCTAAGGTCGGTTATGATGTGCCGTTTGTCCCAGTCATTCATCTGTTCGTTGGTCAAATTTTTATCCATCACTCGTTCTAAGCTAGGTACCATTCTCAACACTGGCTTATAACAGCAAAGCCCTCTCTGGGGAAATGGGTATGGGGCCACTGACCAGGGGATTGGGACATCTGGCCCAGGGCCCTGCCCACTTCAGGGCTCTGAGTCACTGCAAGAAAACTGGTTATTTGCTGGTACAAATGAAATACTGAGGCCACAGTGGTTAAGGAACGTGCCCCAGGTGTGAACCTCAGGGTCCTTGTCTTTGGAATGGGGTTATACCTCCCGCACAGAAGGGCTGCGATGCTGGCGGGTCAGCCAGCATGTCACTGTCCTCTGTCCCCATCCCCCCGGCAGTCACGGACAGTGTGAGGACTCGGTTCTGAATTCGGGTCTAAATGCTTTGCTGCTGCTGGTTGGACTCCATGAGATCTTTTATTGTTCAAGCCCAGAGAATGTCACTCCCTCTGTTTTCCGATGACATCATGTTTGTGAGTTTTGCTTCTGTAGATGGATGGTGAACTGTTTTCAGGGACCAGATCTGGTATTTTTATGTGAACTGTGTATTACCTCGTCTTGAGTGGGCTACTTGGTAGATGTTTTATAATACTTGTTGACTGTTGTTTGATTAAGCATGTAGTGCCATTGTTAGGACGAAATGAAAATATTTCTATCCAGAAAAGGTATTATGGTCATCATGTGAGAGTTATGGCAACATAAGAAAATATGTTGCTGGCTCTTTATGATGTCGACATCTGCATTCCACTCTCTGTCCCTGATGGATGAGATGATTCCCACCTGGTTTCCTGGGGCAGTGTCCTTTTCATCCTGGGCCACTCGTTCATCCAGTGCCAGGCCGGGCCTCTCTCTGTGTTGGTGGAGATGCTTGGATCCCCACGACCGCCTCTGTGTGGCCCCAGGCACATGTTCACAATCAGAAATGTAGCCATTTTTGTGGGCACTGGGCCATGGGGCAGCTCTGGTCCCCTGCCTCCCTTCCCTGCCCCGGTGCGTGGCCCCGGTGGACAGTCTGGCGTGCTGTCTGCGTCCGCCCTGCCCATCCCTTGGCCGAGGGTCAGCCACTCCTGCTCGCCGTCAAGACCAGGAAGGAATCACTTGCGAGTTGTCCCTCCCACAGAACCCAGCCGCGGCTGGGCCGCAGCCAGGACTGTTTTCGGTGCGGCTGCTGGCTGCATTTCAGCTCTCCATTTGCGCCCTTTTTGTATGAAAGACATGGAAATGCCAGGGGATTAATTTTGCAAGTAAAAAAGATGGCAGCAGATGTAAAAACAGATTTACTCATCATGATGTAAATTGGTGTTTGGTTTTCATTTTAGTTGAACAATATATAGGTATTTCTGAAAATATTTGGCTGTAAAAAATTACAAAAAATAACCAACCGCCCTATCTATTATAATCCAATTCAATTTAGTTCTTTGGAAAGAACTTCAGGTTGTAAATTTTAAAAATTACTGAAATTTATGTTAGTATTAAAAATAACCTGGAAAAGTCTTAAGTAATAATCTGAAAGACATTAAAATTCAGATTTACTATAATCAGTTGTACTTTTTGTGTATAAATATAATAATTTTTAGGCAAGTGGAATGTGGTGGTGAAACTAATACACACAGTTGTGTTGTCACGTCCTTTATTTTTCTCCGACAGCTATTACTGTGTTTTTTCCTTTTTTGTAAAGGAAGCTGTTTATTTTTTTGTATTTCTTCTGTAGCCATGACCAAGAGGGTAATTTCTTCACCTGAACTTGTTTGTTCTTGCGTGAGCGCTGAACCGTGACTGGCTCGAATGTCCTGCGTTGCGTGCATCTGTGCACAGAGCCCGCATCTCTGGCGTTCCGGTGACCTCAGCGCCCTGAGATCGCCTGGACATGGCAGAAGGGGCAGTGGCAGGAGCTGGGGGATATTTTTAGCTACTTGCAACTTCGTATTGTAATGGTATTAGTAATTCAGGACACGTTTGATTATATGATTATATAATCTTACTTGATGTACTTACTGTCATCCAAGACCATAGTGTTTTAGATGACTACGAATGAGCCTGTTAAGAGCCCCAGATTTTCAGCTCTTATAATGGAAAAATTTCCAAAATAAGCAGTTCCCTTCTTAATCAGAGGTAGTAGATATAATAGAACTTTTTTACTATTTAGGGTTATATCTTCATTTCGTGAGGATACACAGTGAAACTCGTGGAAGGAGTTTAGGTGTTGAGTTTCGTCCTACATTTATTTGTCATTCATTCAAAAAGTATTGAGCTCTTTCCTAGGTGTGAAGATTCAGTAATGGGGGCATGATTCCTGCTCTCAGAAGTTTCATAATATTACGGGAAGGTAGACCAGGACAAAAAGTCTTAGGGAAGGCAGGCAGGTTCGGGATCCGGATGGACCTGGATTGAAAGTACAGGCTGAGTGAAGTTGTATTAAATTCTGCCTGGCGTTTGTGTGACCAGAGTTATGCGTGCATGAGTCTGTTTATCTGCCTGTGACAGTGGGAAAACTTCCTGTAGTTCAGTGGCCTATAAAAGAATACAATTTATAACATCATTGGGAAAGCCTTTTTATTCCTACATAGGATCATTTGTTCTTCGGAGAAAAGATTTTTAACACCATGTACCAGTAAAAGCGCTTTTGTTCACTCGAACACACATTTATTGGCAATCTACTGCATACACTGTGCAAGGTGTCTTGACAAATAGATGTTTGGAAGTGAGGCGGAGGCCAGCAGGGACTGTAGGAGCTCAGATACCTATCACAACTCCGCACCTGGTGGGGAGAAGCTGGCCAGGATGTCTGGAGTGTGGGTAGTTTTGAAGATGCATCAGGAAAGATGGGTAAAATTGGGAGGATTTGGGATGAGCTTTGTAATCAGGATAAGCTTGGGGCTTGGTGTACAAGCGGAAAGTGTACTTTGAAAGATTTTTACAGAGGACAGAGGTGGAAGACAGGCTATGAAGATAGGTGAGGGGCCATTTTGTGACCGGCCCGGAACGCCAGGCCGAGGGGGTGTCCTTAGACAGACAGTACGTGAGTTCAGGTGACTATAGCAGATGTTACTCCTGGGGCGAACCCAACCAGATCACAATCTAGAATTTTCTTTATATGCTGTTTGATCTGCTAATGCTGTGTTTGGGAATTTTGTATCTTAATCATGAGTGATGTTATCTTTAATTTTCCATTCTTACACTCTCCATACTTGTTTTTTTTTTTTTTTAATAGCCTCTTAACATCAGTTGTGGGTGTTACCCCTTTTTCTCTTCTCCGGATGAGTTTGTGTGATTCTACAATAATCTGTTCCTTGAATGCTGGCAGAAATTATCTGTACAGTATCTGGACTTGTCATTTCATTGTGGGATGATTTTAAACTACTGAGTCATTTTCTTTAACGTGGATGGCACAATTTAGACCTTATGTTATTGAATGAGTTTTGTTAAATTATGCTTCCTAGGAATTTGTCTGTTTCATATGTTATCAAAGTTTTTGCCATTGAATTGTTCATGGTATTCTTTTATCTTTTCAATCTTCACTGTATCTATAGTTATATTCTCCTTTTCATTCCCAGTACTGCTTGTTTGTGCTTCTCTTTTCCTCCTCTGTCTTGACAGAGGTTTATACCATTTTTGAAGAGTCAGGACTCTTGGCTTTGTTTAGCCTCTCTGAATGTTACTATTTCTATTTTATGAATTTCTATTTTTATCTTTATTATCTCCTTCCTTTACTTTCTTTTGGCTTATGCCGGGCTCTTTAATAGAACATTTAGCCTCTTAATTTATACATTTCTTATTTTTCCATTGTAAACATTTAAGGAAATACATTCTTTTGCAAAGTACTGCTTTTTCTATAGCCAGCAGTTTTGGTATATAATATTTTAATTAATAGTATTTTAAACTTTTCATTATGATTTTTTCTTTGTTTCACATATTTTTGCAATTGCTTTTAACTTAATAGCTTTGTAGTCATATAAGGTCTCTATGACACTTACTCTTTGAAATACATTGAAACTCACTTGAGACAGTGAGTTCTGTCAATGTTCTGTGTGCTTCAGAAGAACACGCAGTCTCTGAAGTGTTCTCTATGTCCGTGAAGACCAAGTTTATTAATTGCAACATTTCTATCTCCTAAATGTTTATTTTTTTACCCATCTGGAGTATGCTAATTGAGAGAGCTGATTGACATGTTCTCTGATGGTGCCTAACTCTTTCCGTCCCCATCAGTTTTTGCTTTGTATGTTTCAGGGTTATTTCATTAGGTGTCAATCAGGTTAGAGCTGTGATACCCTCCAGGCGAATAGGACTCCTATTACTGTGTGGCTCCCGTCTTTATTCCATAACTGGTTTTGCCTTAAAATGTATTCTGGTCAGTATTGATATAGTGACCCTAGCTTTCTTTTGGTTTCTGTATACATGGCATATTTTCTTTTTTAATTCTTTTATTTTCATTCTTAACATCATCTTAGGCTTTAAATATGTCTCTTAAGAGAGATGTCTGCTTCACAGATAGTTAAGTACCTCATATAACAAAATATTGTAATTCCTCCCTCCTGTCCCTGTATCATTGCTTTCATTCTTTTCACGTATAAATAAGCATACCTAGGCATGCGTGTTTATATATGTGCACGTATAATTGGTATTATTTTGAACAAACTGTTATCTATTAGATCAAGTAAGGATAAGAAAAATAAAAAATTTTATTTCACCTTATTCCTTCTTCAGTGCCCCTTACTTTTATAGATCTGAGTTTCAGACCTGTATCATTGTCTTTTTCTTTAAAGAACTTTTAATATTTCTCATAATGTATATCTAGTGGCGACAGATTTTCTCAATTTTTTGTTTGCCTGAGAAAGTATTTATTTATCTTTCACTTTTTAAGGGTAATTTTACAGGGTACAGAATTCTAGGTTGGTGGGTATTTATCTTCAATACTTTAAATGTTTCATGCCACTCTCTTGCTTGCATGGTTTCTGAGGAGAAGTCGGACGTAATTCTCATCTTTCCTCTTCCATAGGGAAGGTGTGCTTTCCCCTTGTTTCTTTCAGGATTTTTATTGTATATTTGACTTCTTGTATTTTGAAAGTGATGCCTAGGTGTGTTTTCGGGGTCATTTATCCTGCCTCGTGTTCTCTGAGCTTCCCGGATTTGTGCTTTGATGTATGACATTAATTTGTGGGAAAATCCGTTTTCTGTTTCAAATATTTCTTCTGTTCCTTTCTCGTCTCCTGCTAGCATTCCTGTTACGTTTGTGTTAACACCTTTTGTAGTTGTCCCACAGTTCTTGGATTTTTTTTTTTTTCGATCTTTTTTCTCTTTGCTTTTCAGTTTTGGAGTTTTCTGTGAGAGAGGTCCTCAGGCTCAGAGATTCTTTCTTCAGCCGTGACCAGTCTACTAATATGCCCATCAAAGACATTCTTCATTCTGTTATAGCATTTTGATCTCTTAACATTTCTGTTTGTTTTGTTCCTAGCATTTCCATCACTCTGCTCACACGGCCCATCTGGTTTTGCGTGCCGTCTGCTTTATTAGAGCCCTTAGCGTGGTAATCATAGTTGTTTCCAATTCCTGGTCTGCTAATTCCAACATCCCTGCCATTTCTCAGTCTGCTTATGATGCTTGCTCTGTCTCTTCAAACTGTGTTTTCTGCCTTTTAGTATAATTTAGTAAATTACTAAATTTGGTAATTTAGTAAAATTTGGTAGTTTTTTCCTGATAGCTGGACAATGATACTCTGGTTAAAAGGAAACTTCTGTGAATAGGCTTTTAGTAGTTAATGTGGTGTGGTGCGGTGTGGGGGCAGGGAAGCATTCTACAGCCCTATATTACCTCTGTGTGTGTGTGTGTGTGTGTGTGTGTGTGTGTGTGTGTGTGTGTGTGAGTGAGAGAGAGAGTGCGCTTTTTTTACTGTAAAAAATGCAAAACATAAAACTTAACCATCTTAATCATTTCTAAGTGTATAGTCCTTTAGTGTTAAGTATCTTCCCATTGTTTTGCAACCAATCTCCAGAACTTTCCATCTTGCACAGCTGAAACTCTGCCCATTCTTCCCTCCCTCTAGCTTCTGAATCACCACTCTGCTTTCTGTTTCTATGAATCTGACTACTCGAGGTACCTAATATAAATGGAATCACACAGTGTTCGTCTTTTTGTGACTGGTTTATTTCACTTAGCACAATGTCCTCGAGGCATGCATGCTGTAGTATGTGTCAGAATTTCCTTCCTTTCTAAGGCCAAATAATACGCCTTTACATGTATATAGCACATTTCGTTTATCTATTTATCTGATGATGGACACTTGGGTGGTTTCTACCTCGTGGCTGTTATAAATCATGCCACTTTGAACATGGATGTGCAAGTATCTCTTCAAGATCCCGCTTTCAGTACTTTTGGGTATATAGTCATAAATGGAATTGCTGGATCATATGCTAATTCTACTTTAACAGAATTTTTTTGAGGAAACTCTACAGTGTTTTTCCATCACAGCTCTACCATTTTGCAATCCTACCACTAGTACATCCTTGCCAACACTGTTATTTATTTTTATACCAAGCATCCTAGTGATTGCGAGGTGATATCTCGTGGTTCCGTGTGTGAACATATGTTCTTAGTTCTCATACTAGCATTTTGTTGAGTTTCTCCAAAACACTGTATTCTCTCCGCCCATGGTCTTAATGCTGTCCCGTTCCTTTGGAATGCCTCCCCATGCCTCCACCACCCAGCCCAGGGCACCATGCGCCTCTCCTCTGCGGCATTTGTATAGCCGCGATTATTTGATGAACGTCTCATCGTCACCTCCAGACTGCGGGCTCGTCGTCGAAGGTAGGACCACGTCTGCGTTTGCGTGTCGTCGTGTGTCAGCACCCGCCTGGCTTAGTGGCTAACAACAAGAACACCAATAGTCATCACGAATACTGTGTAGCATTTGCTATGTAAATCAAGCTATAATTTACATATAGTAATTTCACCGCCTTAGTGTACAGTTCTGTGCATTTTGGCAAATGTAAATGGTTGTGTAGCTACCATGATATCAAAATGGAACAGGTCCATCACCTCCAAATATTTCCCTGTGCATCTTCTCCATTTTCTTTTCTGAGTTTCTCTATGTGTCTTCCAGCGTTATTGAGATATGATTGACATATAATATTGTACAGGTTTAAGATGTATTTGGATATTGGAAAATGATTACCACAGTGGAGTTAAATTAACACTTTCATCACCTCACATGATTGCCATTTCTTTTTTCTGTGAGAACGTTTAAGATGTGCTCTTTAAGCGGCTGTCAGGTATGTAACACCGTGTCCTTAACCATAATCACCACTGTATGCTGCATCCACACAGCTCTGGGTCTCAGTCTTTTAGGGACCTTTGCCCCTGAACTGTCTTCACTTGTTTTCTTGACCTCTGCCCTTAGGTAGGGACAGGTTGGCTGGAGTCGGGCATCTCTCTTCCCTCAGGTCAGTTAGGCTCTGATAAAATCCTGTTTGGTTAGGCCCTGATTGAATCATTTTTCCTGAAGGCCGTCTTTCTTAAGAAGAACAGGATGTGCTGGTGTATTTCAAAATGATTCCCCTTCCCCTTCCCCTGCCAGAAGCAAGGGGGTTTTCTCTGATTCTTACTGTGAAGAAGGTAAAATTCACAGAGTCTGGGGGACCCAGATAGCCGGGTCCCCCTAAAGTTTTTCTCTCTCGGACTTGCTCGTGCTGAGCCTCCTACGATTCATAAATCACTGTTCAGGTTTCCCTGCCCTGGGACTGGTTCCCATGGAGGTGTCAGCTTACTGGTTTATGCTTCAGTAAGTGTAATTCTTTGTATTAGCCTTTTGATCTCTCTAGTTTTTGCCCTGTGACTCACTTTTCTAACAGATCTAAGAAGAGTTGATTTTTCCATTTATTCAGCTTTTTACTTGTGTCAGAGTACAGTCGTGATTTCCACGACTTGACGCCAGACTGGAGCCCAGAAACCTAAACCTCATTATTATTTTAAATTCTGTTTACGTTCATTTCAGTTTCTGAAGGCTTGGGATCTAAACCTCTTTCTACTGACAAGTTGTGATGACTTCCCTTTGTATGTTTGATAGTTTTCGATTGTTAACTCATTTTTGGTTGAATGTCGTGTGTGGGAGTCCTTACGTCCTAAATTGGGCATGTTTATTGCAGACAGGATTTGCATTGCTCTGCCCTAGAACCATGGAATGCCAGAGGTCTGGGACAGCTTTAGCTTCCTCTGTGGGCCCTGCTGACTGTGTGTGACTCAGTCTCTCCACCTTGAGCTTGGACCAAATTTGGATGTCTGATAGGGCGACCAGCTGCCTGGTTTGCCTAGAACTGAGTCTCCTAGGATGTGTGACTTACAGTGCTAAAACTGGGACAGTTCTGGGTAAACTGGGCAGTTGGACAAATATGTCTCTTTATCTGCATTTCCCAGATAACTCTTTCTCATGTTTATTTGTGTGTCATGTGTCTGCCTTGGAGATATCTCATACTTTTCTGCAAGTCCAGCAAAAATTATGTTCTAATTTACCCAAGATGTAGTTATATAGTAGAGGATAGGCCCTGCAGAGCACCCTGGAAGTGTAACCTGTAATTTCACTCTCTAGTTATAGAGAACACGGTTCCCAAGTCATTCCACAGTCTTTGACAATATAATTACTAGTGGGCTGTGTAGTGTTGTGTTTTATGTCTGTGCCAGTGTTTACTGAATCAATATCCCACTTTGGATATAAAGGGTCTTTTAGATTTTTCCTGTGTAAAAATGCTGAGGTAGAAATCCTTATCACTGAATCTTTGCAGAATCCAGGATTATTTTCTTACGATGAATTTCCAGAAGTAGAATTGCTGAATCAAAAGGTTTGCAACATTTTAAGTCTTTTGAATTATATCACCAAATGGGTCTCTGATTTCTCTTCATCCTGGATGACACTGGGAATTAGCATTTCTTTCAGTCTTTGTCACTTTGATGAATGAAATGCTCTCCCTTTTTAAGGCACGTGACTTCTGATACTAGCAAGCCCTGTGTACCGCACCCCAGTGTTGCCCTGTTTCAGGTGTGTACTTCACTATTAGAAGTGTTTAACTCCCACTGTCCTTTAATCTAGTTATCAAGCTATTGGTCGTACAACCTCCATGCCCTCCTCTCTCTGTACAGGTAATTTGATGTTCGTGTTCTTAGAACTGGCTGTGGAAACCAGGCACGGAAAGTAAATAGGAAGCAGCTTTCCCTGCAAATGTACGTCCTCGCTGTTCCGTGAGCACAGCAGTGGGCCCACGGCAGCGTCTGCCTTCAATTCTCTTACTCACATGGGGAGCAGTGCCGTCAGCCTTATGCTTGCAGGAGCCCCGGATTCGGAGTGGTTGGTGTTGACCTCGGGTTCATAAAGAGAACCCCATTTGGTCAGCATTTCTCGTTTCTCTTTTTCTTCAGAGATGGTTTGGGCCTCTGCAGCATACTTAGTGCCTTATCGAACCCTTAATTAGATGCAGTCCTGGTGGGTACTGCCGGTGAGTTTATGGTTTAGTAGGTATGATGAGTTAAACAGAAAAATAGCTCTGCCACAAGCAGAGAAGACCCCTGCCATGTGAATCTGTGCGGTGATTCAGTGTGGCACATCTAAAGGAGTTGGTGCTGTTCTGATAAGACAGTTTTTCTGGGGAATGCATCTCTAATGCAGAGCAAGTTAATGGGAAGTGATTCGATACTGGCATAATCGTAAGAGTGCACCTTTTGAATAACCCTGGGCATAGCCATGCGTACATGTCTTTAGTTGTCATCTCACTGGCATGTTTTGAAAATTAAGAGGTAGAGAATATAACACAGTAAATGTATTAAGTCATTATTAAACTGTGTGCAGTGGTGGTGTAAATTTTCACATGTGCATTTGTTCCCCTTGATGTGTACGTAGCCAGCTGACAAGAGGTTGCTGGGAGTAGCCCTACCCGAGGAGGCAGATTGGAAGGCAAATGTGAACTCGCCTCCAGGCAGCTACTGAAGCAATTTAGGAACCAGTTAGAACAGCCTTGGGCTCTGTGGGTATCTGTGGGTTGTGGAAAATTCCCCAGGGGAGAGAGTAACTGTAATTCGAGACGGTCATCTTGTGACTCAGGTTAAGAGTTCAGGATCTGTTCTCCGTCTGTGGGAAGGGGGCAGCTAGGGGAGGCCTGGGGATGGAGAGGGAGCCCTACCTCCCTCCACCCCGCCAGCTGCGGAGCTGAATCTGAGACCAAGGATGAGCGTGGATGAGCCCGGCACTGCTGCTGTCCCTCGAGTAGAAATGGTGGTCTGTTCCATGCGTATCACCAGCCCTTCCTGCTTTGTGCTCATCTTGCAACATCTGTATATTTTTTTCCTCAAAGCTACTTTTGGCTTCTCATTTCAGTCTTCTCCTTAACCACTCTCTTAAATTTTTGTCCTTTAGAAAGAAATAGAAGTCTATTCTGTAATTTTATCTCCATTCTTTACTATTCACAAGCATTTTGTATGTGTGTACACTTTCTTTGCTTGAGAACTAAAATAGCATCTTTGATACTTTATTGGGAGATACTTTGATACTTTATTTTCTAGATTGGGAGCGTGCTCATTAAGATTGGATATGATAATTTAAAAAATTTTTAGTGATTAGGTTTTCTAAAAATCCTAGAGGATGGGTGTCTCCGATAGCTCAGCTTGTTAAACCTGTCTGCTGTGACATACATCATACATGTAGAAGAATGTGGCCGACACGTAGGAAGCAAAGAATACTTAAAGAGTGGATACTCGTGACCGCCACCCAGACCGAGATACGGAGTATTGCTAGCATCCCAGTGACACCCCGTGTGTGCCTCCCCCATCACAGTCCCCACCCACCCAGGAACCACTAACTACACGGCTTTATGTTATGTTGTCCTTGCTTTGAAAATGTTATTCATACTATCTATTTATGCAGTCCTAACTGATCAAATTAGTTTGGCCTGTTTTTGAACTTTATGTAGATGGATTCGTATTGTAGGTACTTTCTCATGAGGTCCCTTTGCTCAGCGTTATGTTTGTGAAATTCACCCATCTTGTTCCGTGTAGTTTGTTCATTTTCACTGTTGTGGAGAATCCTGTTGTTTGAGTATACCATACTTTATATGTGAGGGTGGCTTTCAGGTTTTGGCTGATGTAAATGCCACCACTGCCACGAATGCCATGTGTCTGTCCCCAGGAGTGATGGTGAAGAAAGCGTCCAGCGCACGTCCGCAGGGGTGGAATCGCCGTGTGCATCTTCAGCAGGACCAGCTAACACCACACCTCAGGGTGGTTGCATTCTCACAACTCTTAAAGAGTATTTCTGTCAAAACTGTGTAAATGAAAAATATTTTCTCTAATTTGCTTTATCTCTGATCTCTAACAATAATTCAAATTATTTTTAAAAGGTGCGTTTTTACTTCCCCACTAGTGAATGTTATTCGTGTTGGGCAAAAGTAGGAATCTGATAAAACAGAACAAACTATAGTGGAAATAACTCCAGTTAGAAAATGTAATACCCAATTGGGGACAAAAGGGGCAGAGAATACAGCACAGGGGCCTTCTGCATAGGAGATGTTCAGTTAAGGTTTGTTGGTTAGTTACTCCAGGAGTGCCTGTAATTCCTGGACAATACGGCATCTCTGTTTTCTCTCCTCAACAGTGTACATTCTATCCGTACGGTGTATTTTTCCCACTTGCTGGGGCTCCCAGTTTTCCACTAGAACTGGATAGTGTGGGAACTCAGAGTGGGAACGACTCAGGAGTGAGCTGACTCCTAGACTGCTGTCAGATGAACTCAGTCAAGCACGCGTGTCATTTCTCTTAAGACTGTGATTTCCTAAAAGCAGGAATGGGTTTTTCACCATCTTAGAGGAATAATCTGAAAATAGGCTGTAATTGCCAGAAGCAGGTTCGGGCCAGAATTCAGCGGTCAGCATTGCTTATTTCTAATGGAAAGCTCCAGGGATCACTCATGGGCCTGTATTTCTGGGTTTGGGGTAAAAAACATCATAATGCCAAACCGAGGAGTTACTTACTTTCACTCTGTCATCAGAAGCTTTCTAAATTACTCGATTTTAAAAACTGAGGTGAAGGATACATAACAAAGTTGACCATTTTTATCATTTTTAAGTGAATTCAGTGGCCTTGAGTACATTTACATTATTATGCAGCCATCTCTAAAATTTTTCATCTTCCCAAACTGAAGCTCTGTACCCATTAAATAATAACTCTCCATTCCCCTCACCCTCAGCTCCTGGAAAGCACTATTCGACTTCCTGTGTCTGTGAATTTGACTGTTGTGGGTACTTCATAGAAGTGAAATCCTACAATATTTGTCCTTAACGTGTCTGGATTATTTCATTTAGCATGATGTCCTCAAGGTTCATCCATGTCGTTAGCATGTATCAGAATGTTATTTCTTTTTTAAGGTTGAATACTATTTCATTGTCTGTCCATGCCGCATTTTGTTTATTCCTTCATCTGTGGATGGACCCAGGCTTCTCCCACCTTCGGCTGTTGTGAATAGTGCTGCTGCAAACATCGGTGGACAGATATCTGAGTCCCTGCTTTCAGTTGCATGGTTACTTTTTAGCCTTGCTATGCTTAACTGCTTTACTCCTGTTGAATTGACAGCCAGCTTCCCTCAGAGACAATAGGACGGAAAGAAGGGTAGTGCCCAGCATGACCATCCCTGTTAATGACAGCACTAAAACAAGAGCCAGCCTTTCAGTGATTACCGTTCTGGGATTGTGTGTTTTCTCTTAGAATTTTGTATCCATTATCTACTTGAGTCATAATAAAGTAGCCTGTTACTTTTTTCTTAAAATATCTGCCTTATTTGTCTAACATCTGTGGTATTTTATAATTTTAAAAGTTTGGTTAAAAACAAAAGCAACATATATAAAAGGAAATACTTTTGTCTGTGCTCTTACTATGAAAGTTTATTATACATACTTTAGTTATTTAAGGCTTGCATTTCGGAGAGTTAGCACGTATCAGTTGGTTTTCAAACTGGCCTCAAGGCCCCTTTTTATTCTTAAAAATTGTTTAAGACTCAAAAGAACATTTGTTTATGTGGGCATTAGTTGTTGATATTTATAATATTAGAAATTAAAACAAATTTTAAAAATTTACTGATTCGTTTGAAAACCAATGTTATAAATAATATATATTTTAATGAAAAATAACTGTGTTTCCTAACTGAAAAGATTTACTGAGAAGAGTAGTAGTATCTTACATTTTGGAAAAATATCTCTAATTCCTGACTTAGTGAAAGATAGCTAGATTCTTTTATCTGCTTCTGCATTCAGTCTGTTGCAATATGTTATTTTTGTTGAAATGTTTGAAAGAAATCTGACCTCACGCAGCTGTATAGTTGGAAAAGGGAGGAATATTTTAAAAGTCGTTCAGATAACGATGGGTACTTTTCTTTGATACTGTACCAAAACTCAACAAGTGGTAGTTTTAAAGGTTAGCAGCAATATAGAATTTTAAATATATCAGTGAATTTTTCGGTTATATTAAAATCCATTTGTCTTCCTTAAACCTTGAACGGCTCTTTTGCTCAAGCATTAATTTGTATCATATATCAGTGATTTGGAAAATATTGGTTCACCAAGTTATGCAGATTTTCCAAACATTGATACACTGTGACATATGAACTACAAATTAAAAATTCATTAATATTACTTCCGGTCGTATACAGAATGTCTTTAAATCTTGGGGAAGCTATCATGCTCGTAGTGATAGATGCTGGTTTTTCCAGATTCTAATTTTAGTTTGAAAGTACAGCTTTTATTATGGGCAACAAATACTGTCAAGTTTCCTTAAAGTGACAGGCTTACTTTGTTCATTTTGGAGAAATATTTGCCAAGCACCCAAGCCTGAATGACCATAAATTGTCCTTCGTTCTTTCCAGTAAACATGGTATTCGTGACAAAAGCAACTTGTTCAGCTTGCAGCTTAAGCTGTAGCCTGAGTGCTCTTTGTCAGAGTTACCACTGTGCTCAGGCAGTAAGCAGAAATGCTTTATGTGTTATTGCTTATTTTGAAACAGAATTTTAAACAGCCACAGATATACTCAGTGGTCAAGGTGTAATAAAATTAAGTGAAGCTCACATTCAAGAAAACACCTGATGAGTTCTGGCACAGTTTGGTTGGCATCAGTGCCCTGATTGGTGTTGAAGAGCTGACAGTTTGACACACCATCACTTTTGCACCGCTGATACAAGTTGTCAACACAGCGGAGAAAGCAGATAAAGTCTTAATATTACTATGAAAATAATTTTGACTTGGTGGACCCCTTGTGGGGCAGGGTTGAGGAACTGACAGTTCACGTGTCGCATTTAATGTGGAGACATTAATAATCATGAATTATTCTCCTAAAGAGTTTAAAGCCCGTCCATGTGGATGGCTGGGTGGTGAGCAGTTATGTTTTCTCTTTAACTGTGACGCTGCCCCCGAGCCTGAATAGGGACCAAGGTATTATTATGATCCCCTGGCATTAGCAGTTTGGGAGGAAGAACATGGCGTTGATTTGAATTTTATAGCCTTTCGTTTTCACTTTTTCCGCAGGTACAGGTACTTCCTGAGAGATTTTGGTGGTTTTGATTTATGGCACGTAGGAAATATATAGACTGTGACTCATCTGAATTCTATGTGCAGCTGCCGCCTGGCTCCTGCCTGTCCTCCCGCTTTTACTGAGTACCTAGTTCGTGCTAAGTGCTACACCAGACACAAGAGCGATAGGCTGCCGGCGTCCGCGAGCGTAGAGAGTGCCAGGATGCGGTGGGTGAGCGTGGCTGCAGGTCAGCGCAGGGCGTCTGGGGGTGTCACAGGAGGCGCTGGGCCGGCTCGGCACGGGGGCAGCAGGAGCGGAGACATGAGGGAGAGGAAGAACACAGTACCTTAGGGCACAGGGAGTGGTGACACAGGCCAGACGTGGAGGCTGTGGTATGAGGAGAGAACAGATTGAAATCAGATCGTAAAAGGTCTCGCTGGGACTTGATCCCATGGACCAGTGGTTCTCAAAGCCTGGTGGTCAGACCAGCTGCTTTAGTGTCTCTGGGGAACTTGTTAGACATGCAAAGACCTGGGCCTTTTGCGGGGTGTTTTGGCTGGGGCTACGCTGTTTGTCTCACCAGCCCTCCAGGGGACTGCGTGGGACAAGGGAAGGACAGACAGTCCAGGCTCTCTGAGCAGCTCTGAATTTTAGAAAGGTCACTCCGAGGGCCCTCTGGACGGGGGCTGGTGAGGGAGAGTGAGGGACCGAGTGATCTGGTGTTCTGGTGGCTGGGACGCGGGCCTGGGCCAAGGCCAGTGGGAAGGCGGAGTGGATGGGTTTCCTGGAGGTAGAGTCCATAGCACCTTCTTGCTAGTAGACAGTTTAAAAGCTGAGAAAACCTCGTGCTTTGCTCTGAAAGCTGCCCCCAGTCAGGGGCGGAGGGGTTTTAAGAGCTCTGCTGCCACGTGTCTGCAGGGGACGTCTTTTACTGATGGTGAAAAAAATCAATTACCGATAGTAAAAAAATAGCCTCCTCAGTCTCGTTTTGGAGCTTGCCTGCTTAACCAGGACCGCGGCCGCTGGAGGGGGCGGGTGGCACCTTCAGGGCCCGGAGCTCAGAAAGGATGCGAGGTGTGGGAGAATGGAGGCAATGATGTCATTCAGCTGCTGGTACATTAATAAAGGGTCCCTGGCATCCAGACTCCTCACGTCGTGTGTTGTAAGTGGGCGAGGTGTCCCCTTTTTGCCGTTTGAATTTTAGCTTCATCTGATCTGCGTGAGTGTAAAGCTGGGTCTCTGGTTGCCATTACAGTGATGATTCTGTTAGAACCTTTATTCTTCAGCATTTTAAGTTTTCTCTCGTATCCCATTCTGTTTTACAGATTTGTAAGACTCCAGGGCCCTCAAGCTGTGATTAATCAGACGGTTCCTGAGACGACTGGGAAAGCAGACGCGCTGTGTGCCAGTTGAAGAGTGGATGTCCGTGTGCATTTAAAACCGTCTTTCTCTCCATGCGCACTTCCCCGAGAAGACGGGCTCCTTCTGGGGGCACACGTGAAGAGTTTTACAACTGATGAAAATTAATTTAAGAATCAGATGGAGCAACTTGACACTGCTGGGCTCGGGAGCTCAGGGAGAAAAATGTATCGCTAATGGCCAATTTTCCATATGGTCTTCACGGGTAAAGAAAGTTTGCAAAAAGAAGAAAAAAAAAAACCTTGCACAGATCAAGCCTCCAAAATACCTCTCCAATTTGAAGAAGGAGCTAAGTGAGACGGTGACTGAGAGGGAAGTGCGATTTCAAGCACTGCAGGTGGGATCAGGCGGTGTTCTTTTGCACTTTAATTTTCGGCGAGTTTGGTGATTGGGACAGATTTCAAAATTGTGAACGGACAAGTAACTCCTGCTGTGCGGTTATGATCGGAGGAAAGCCAGTTCAGGTTGGATGGGACAAGTTTGAACAGTGAACTGATTCCTTTGCCTTTTTCCGTTGATCGTAATCGAGAAATTTTAATTTATCACTTTTCTTTTCCTTTTCTGTATCTATAGGGTAATATCTTTAGGTAGCAGTTGAAACTGATAATTCCAAGATAAATATCCAGGAACGTCCAAGCGAAGCTGCTTTTCCTTGGACTGAACGCGAACGGGCAAGGACCAGCAGCAAAACGGGGTACCTCTCTAGGGGAACAGTGGGGAAGCACCCAGCCCTTGCCTCTGTTCTCATTTTAAGGGATTCTCTTTTCTGTTGAGTCCAAGAAGACTTGCACAGAAGAGGAGGCTTACTGGATGGAATGACTTCTGAGATTAGTTTTTCCTTTGAGGTGAAGAAATATGTGACCTTTCGGGGCAGAAGGGGGAGGAGTGGCTAGAGGAAAGGAGGTGGGGCAGAAGAGACCGAATCCTGCAGCGAGGCTCTGTTTCGTCAGCAAGGGGGTTGAGGATTCACCTGAGGCGAACACTTGGACGACTTTCAGAGCTCTAGAACGTTCTGGCTCTGCCGAGTGAAGGGGCTTTCTCTCTGCGCCTCTGTGGCACTGCGGCGGTGCGGTCAGACGGAGCCCAGCCCTCCCCGGGGACACAGCCACCTGCCAGGAAACCAGGTGGGTTTCTGAAGTGGGATGTTTCTGGTTCTGAACAGCGGGAAAGAGTCTTTTTTTCTTACTGAACTTGGACTGCTGTCTGCACAAACTCTGGTCGTTCTGCACGGTTTGTGTGCCTTTTTTCCCCTTTATGCAATCGTTTCCAGCTTTAGCAGCAAAACTCGTCTCGTTGAGAAAACACGGCAGCGGGCAGCTTCAGAAGGAGGGTGAGCCCATGTTTGTCTCTGCACCTGAACTTTTGAAGAGAAAACGCCAGCTCGAGGGATTCTTAAAGCCTTAAGTTACTTGAAATCTATGTATTTGCAACCTTTGGTCTCTGGAATCACATTACACTAAACTGGAATCTCAGGCTGCGTGAGCATAACCAAGCTGAGTGGCAAGAAGAAAACTCAGTTTCTTGATCGTCGCGTGTTCACCGTGCTCTGTGTGCAACGGGCGGGCCTGCTCTTCCTCTAAGTAAGGACTTGAACACAGAAGCGGACCCCGTGTTTTTTTAAGCATTACCTTTTCTTAGCAGACTGCCATCTTTTATAGAGGAATTTTTTCACTATGCATTTGGTGGATCTTTATAAAATACTGACCTTCTAATTAGATCCAGGTCAATCTTCATTCAAGGGAATCGGGGGAAACCAACGCGAGCCACCCACAAAAATAGACTTAAGTCCGTGAGAAGAATCGATTGACGCTTTTCGGCATTCCGCGTGACTCCCTAAGCGAAGCAGCCCCCTGAGAGATGTACGCGGCGGTGGAGCAGGGGCCCGTCCTCTGCAGCGACTCCAACATCCTGTGCCTGTCCTGGAAGGGCCGCGTCCCCAAGAGCGAGAAGGAGAAGCCCGTGTGCCGGCGGCGCTACTACGAGGAGGGCTGGCTGGCCACCGGCAACGGCCGGGGCGTCGTGGGGGTGACCTTCACCTCGAGCCACTGCCGCCGGGACAGGAGCACTCCGCAGAGGATCAACTTCAACCTGCGGGGCCACAACAGCGAGGTGAGCCGGGGCGCCCTTTCCCTGTCGTCTGGCCGCTTCCCCTGGGAGTGGGAGTCTCCCCGCACCCCCCCGCTTCCATCTGCTCATAACCTCCTTAGACGTGCTGCCAGGTGGGGCGGGGCAGACCGGGCCTTCTGCCCTCGCGGTCCCTGGGGGAAGGTGTTAAGGCTGGGCACCGGGCCAGCTCTTAGGGACCAGGGACCGCACCTCGCTCCCCGCCCAAGCAAGCCCCTCGCCCCAGCTGACGTGCCCTGAGAGCTCTGGTGAGCGCGGACAAGGACGAGGACAAGGACGCGGCTCCACTTCTGGCCGCGGGGCCGAACCGAATTCCCGATGTCGGATCTGATGATCTGCTGATTTCACAACTGAAAAGCTGGAGAATGTTTTTCTTCTAGAAAACAATTTTGACAGATATTATCAGTCATGCAAGTTAGTCATGGGTGGTACCGATTCTTCGTTTAACAAGATTTTCTTCTCGTAAGCGCAGACAGGCAGCCGTGCGTGTTTACTGGAATTCGTTTCATCATAGGGACACAGCCACTACAGGAGTGGTCCCACCTGGATTCCTGGATGTGGTTACCTCTCTGGGAAGCTTTCTGAGCCCTGTTCCCCCTCTCCTGCCCTGTCCCCCACCTGTTCCTCTACACCGAGCAGGCTTCAGTGGTTGCTCTATAGTTACCCCCTTGTGTGGGCTGGAAACTTCCTGGAGGACTGTCTGTCCTTGGCGGTCTTCACTTCCTCACCTCCCGATGTTCACAAGATCATGTCTTCATTTTACGTACCTGTAGCCGGTTGGCTTACTTGAGTGCGGCTCCTTTCCCCAGCCCTCTACTGAAATGCTCACAGGCCCAGGGACCTCATATTGCTAAACCCATAGGTTACTTTTCTGTAGTTGATGTCTCGGTGGCATTCAGTGGAGTTGAAATGTCACTTTTTCTTGCTTTCCAGGACACGACATGCTCCTGGTTTTCCTCTTGCTGTTCTCGTTTCTACTTTTCACTCTTTTCTGCCGGCTCTACCTGTTTTCACTTCATCTGTAAATGTTTGAGGACCCCAGGTGTGCATCTTTTTCTAATGATCTAAGTCAGCTTTAAACTCACCTGTATGCTGGTGACTAAGATTTATGTCTCCCACCTCCTACCTTTACCCTCTCATTCCAGACTTTATCTTTTGACTTGATGTCTGAAATGCTATGCGTCTCAAACTGTAGGTCACCCGAGAGAACTTGTTTTTCCACTGTCCCTTCAGCCCCAGGCCTGTTCTGTCCTCTCTGTCTTTTCCCCAAGACCAGCCAGCCAGTCAAGTTACAGCACAGACATCGCCCTGCCCTGTCCTTGGTCCCAAATCCGGTTACTAGCATGACCGCCCATGGTGTTCACCATATTTGACTTCTGCTACCTGAAACATGTCCTCCTCTCCTCCTTCTTCATCCTCATGGAGCTTTTGACTTAAACTCTGCTGTTTAACCCACCTGGAGGGCTCTGCCGAAGCGTGTATGTTTAGTTTTTCAAGTGTCATTAAAACAGTCTACAAAGTTTGAATCGAATGTACTTCCAGTCACAACTGCAGAAAGAACGGGCATTTCGAGACGAGAAGAACGATCCCCCTTATCTCCCTCGCAGTCGATTCTTAGGTTCTTGTGGCGAGTCTGTAAACTAGACTTGGCCTTCTCTCTCCTTCCCCCGGTTCACCCTCCTGTGGTTCACCCTCAGTTTTGTGGTTCACTCTCCTTTCTAGAAGCACTGAGCCACCGGTAGGCTGCTGAGCCTGGTCCTGTTTTCACATTATTGTGCATAGTGAGAGTCAACACTCTTACACGTAAGAGAGGTTTGAAAACCACTTTTGATTTTAAGACATTTATATAGAATTTGACAGATTTAACATATTTAAGGATCTATTCACTAATTCTAGTGAGAAAATTTGGCTAATTTTGGATAAAAGCCAGTGGAAAGTCACTGCAAATTTTTTTCCTTCCTTATAAATTCTTCACAAAAAGTGATTTTGGGTAGCTTTGGGATCACCCACTGTGGGATCGTAGTGATGGACCTGAGGGAAGACGGTTTTATTTCCTGTGGTGGTGGCCTCTTCTTTCTCGCTTCTGGTTCTGTTTTTCCATGTCTCTATTCCAGAAAGTTCTAGCTCTTACCGCCTGACCCGCTGGTGTTGTCCTATCCGAGTCCTTCGTTTACTCGTGGCCAAAGTGAAACAAAGCTTTCTTCAGAGCTTTTGTGAGAATCTATTTTTGAAAATGGTGAATGCCATGTATATAAATAATGACGTGAAAGCACCTTGTATCCTATTTATTAAATTATACTCTTGTTTTCCAACCCTTATGATAAATACTTAATACCCTTAACTTCACTTGCTAGTCTGACTCATGAGGCCAGAGACCGGTCGTGTGTTTTGATTCCTGTTGCACAGTTAAGACTCTGAAACATGCGTGCAGTCGGCAGACACTACTGCATGTCTGTCGCGTGTGTCCCCTGTGGGGTGGGGCAGGTCACGGCGCACCTCAGCAGTCCACAGTCCAGCAGCAGGCCCGAGGGGCGTGCCTCGATGTCTCCTTCTCCGTCTGCAATTCTGTTAAGTGCAGAAAGCACTTGGAGGAATTAAACGTGAGGTTTACCACATACTTTGCGGTGAAGACGACCTTTGAGTGGGGCCTTGCGAAACAGTGAGAATTTAGATAGTCGTCTTCTGAGTGATGCAACTTCTTGCCACATTCTAGTTTCAGAGAAGCAGTTCGTCTCTTCTGGGTGACCTGAAGGCGTTGTGTTTCCCTTGGCTCCAGCCTAAGCATGTGACTGTATTAACTCGTCACGTTGGGTGCTTCCCAGGAAGGCGCAGTGGAACCCCACTGGACCAGGGCAGGGCCCGTAGATGTTTTGCCTTCTCTGGGATCAACTTGCCATCGTTGGGCAGGCACTTGGTGTTCTTTGCTCCTTTCCCCGATGCTGTGAAATGTTCTGCGATTCGTAACGCGGATTTAACCCTTTGGGGTATTCTGCACTTTGGTCAGTCTCAGTGGCGGAAGGCTTAACCGAGGTGCTGCCTTCATAATTTGACTTCTGCAATGCTCAGGTGCAGCGTGTCTGTGCTTAATGCATTTGCAGGCAGTTGTAGTTACGTTTGAAAAGTTACGTTCCCATGTGTCCATGAGCTATACGGATTACAGATACTTTGTTAGTGACCTGGCACAAATGACTCACTGTATGTGGCGGCCCTGGCGAAGCAGCCACCTCACTGATGTGTGCGAGGATACCTTGGCGTGCTAGGTGATAGCGTCCGGCTTCCTTCCCAGGCGGGCCTTTTAGGCGTCGCATCATGGAGGCATGTGGCGTCCAGCACGGGGGAACCCAGGAGCTCGTCCCGGGCCCGCCGTCAGCGGAGGGACCCTCTTCACGATTGCGTTGCAGATGTAACGGGTGAAGGAAGCTCAGGGCTGCTGCCTATGGAAGGTTCGCGGCTTTGATGGCGCACACAGCGTATTTCAAAGCTGTACAACGTTTAAAGATAGGAATTTCAAAACCACACTTTCTCAGGCTTTCCTATGCTTTTTGTAGATAAACTTTGTATTAAAAGTGAAACTAGTGATGGAAACTTACCTAGGTTCGTATCCTACAAAGGAATTTAAAACGATAAAATCTACTTCTTAAGGGTTTGGTGGATGCTTCATGTTTATCTGCCAGCTTTAGTATTAAGGCTTTCCTGAGTAGAAAAGACAGAATTAAAGGATTTTCATAATGAGACTGGGAGGATGGGGCAATATATGAACAAAGTAAATGTGATGTTTTAAAGATAGATTTTTAAATTTCCTGAATACAGGCACGGTTAACTTGGTATTCATGGCGAGAGCATCTTCATGTTTAGACTGGGCATGAAAACGTAGGTGAGGGGTGCAATGGGGCGCAGAGCACCGAGTCAAGCCGGGTCTGGTGCTTGTGGGCCAGAGCTGCCGGTAAAGCTTTCCGGGGGTGCTGGAGGGGGGCTTGGGGCATGAGCTGCATCTCGAAGCCCCTTGGGCTTCTGTAAACACTTGAGTGCCCACGCAGGGCTGGGCTCCGCTGGGCTTCGGCATCACAATGAAGAAGGAGCCAGTGTTGCCCAGCTGACCTGCGTGTCAGAGGCTGTGGCTGCACAGAAATGCTGCTGCTGCTGCTGACGCTGCTGACGGCCGCTGTGAGTCACAGTTTTCTGTGTGCTTTATGTCCGTTATTTTGTTTAACACTCATAACAGCTCTCTACAGCTTTGTTTTATTATCCCTGTTCCACAGTTGAAGAATCTGAGGTTCAGCGATGCTTTGGAAATTGCCCAAAGTGTAGAGTTAGATGATCACGATGGCAGACCTGGGATTTTAATTCATGTCTGTGTGTTTTTCCTGCTACGAGACACTGCTTCAAACAAGGTGAACCAGTAAGCGGAGAAACAGCGCTGTGAGTGACCGTGGCATGTTTTGTGGGCAGTGAAGAGTTAGGTGAGGTGCTGGAGATTACTGCACGGTAAAGCTGCTTGGGCCAGGGAGACTGGACTCTGAACAGTCATGGTAAAAAAATAATAGTAATAAGTGTTCATGGGATGAAAGCAGGCAGGGCTTTCAGTTTGGGCGACATTCCAAGACCGTTAGAAGGTGGTTGTATTCAAATAGAAGTGTCGAACAAATCATACGTGAGCATAAAAATCATTCAGTTCAGTGCATTCATCTACCAGTGTGGCTGTCTGGGAGTTGACAGCATTGGATGTATTCAATTTATTGTGAATATAATAATCTTCAAGAGTAGTATAAACATCAGTTGCCACAATACTGTGATGGTGGACCTAGTTACAGGAATATAGCCAGTTATTACAGATGGAAGGAATATAACCAGTTATTACAGATGGAAGGTGTTTGAGAAACAGCTGTTTTAAATGTTTTCACCTAAAATGGCTTATCTAATATTTTTCTACCAAAGCTTGGTGTAGTGTGAGTTGATTTTTATCACAGTAATACTTGCACGTGGATACATGCTAACGATGAAGAACAGCAGTGTCCTAACTCCTGTTTCTCTCCCACCTACTTCCTGTCCTGGCTGTTCATCAAAGGCTTTTATTCTTGTCTTTTAATCAGTTTTGGAATTTTGTGTATTGATGTCTTTCCCACCTTGGTAAGTGGAGATTCAGCTCTTTTCTCTTTCTTTCTTAGTCATGCAACCCAGCTTTTCCCTGCTACCTAATCACCCCAGTATTACTCTGTTGTAATAATTGGTTAGCTCATTATTTAAACTGTGTCACTATTGTGCCCAGATGATCCAAGTAGAGTACTATGATTATATTTCCTTTATTGTTTAGCTCTTTTTCTCTCATGATAAAAATTGTCTTATTTTTTCCAGTGATTTAGTTGCTTTACATATTGCGAATCTTCCTGCATCTTCAATCATTTCTAAATATTCAAACAATAAGGTGATTTATTAGTTCTTTTTGTTTTTTTCCTGGAGACCTCCATCTGGGAGTCCTCTGTCCCCCTTCTGTCTCAATGGGCCTGATGTCCAGCTGACTTCCTGAACCTCATTTTATCATCGTCTTGGAAATTCCTGTTGCCCCTTCTGCCACATCCCTTGTTTCCTGAGTCTTTTATCTTTGTCTTTCTTTGTTGAACTTCTTTTTATTGGAACATACTCTTAAGTATCGTCCTACAGAAGAATTTGTAAGTCGTGATTTTTAAGACTTGTATGTATTTTCAATCCATGGTTGGGAATCTGTATGCAGGAATTCCTGACTTAAATTACATGTGGATTTTTTTCTGTGTTGTTCACTGGTCAACTGTATGTCTAAAAATGTTTTAATTCTGTTCTCCTTCTTGATTGATAGTTTGGCGAGGTGTAGATTTCTGGGTTGGTTCATTCCGAAATTTGAAGGCATTTTTCCATAGTCTTCAAACTTGTGGAATTATTGTCAAGAAGCGTAGTAGTTAAGAGTTTAGGCCCTGAAACTAGACTCCATTTGAATCCTAATTTCTCTTTTCTATAATCTTCTCATTTTTGAAATGAGTTTATAAATAGTACTTTCCTCATACAGGGTTTGGTGTACGGATTAAATTGATTACTATATGTAAAGCATTTGGAACAGTGCCTGGAACTTGAGGGCTTTGTAAAATTATCTGTTGTTGTTATTATTATTCCAAATCCTTTATATGTGACCTTTTAAAAGATTTTAAGTTTTGGCCTCTGCTCTTTTTCCTCGATATTCTAAAATTTTGTGATAACGTTTAAAAATAATGTACTGTAAAGGTGTTTGGCACCTCTGAGTATGTGTGCATGGGGGTGTTGTTTTAGCTAATGGGCTTTATTGTGGAATAATCTGGGGGAGAACCAGCTGTTTTGTTGCTGACTGCTGAATATCGGCATCTGAGTATATTCCTCTGGTTGTTCTGTTTCTCTCGGTGAGGCCCTTCCAACCCCATACCTGTGACTTTACTCCTGCTGCCAGCATTCTGAGAGCCGAGGGCAGGTGTGCGCAGCGGGGAGGTAGGGATGGGAGGACGAGGCAGAGGAGGAAGAGGAGCTAGTATTTACTGAATGCTCACTGTGTGTTAGACACCATTCTAAGAGCTGCAGCTCATTTAATCCTGAGATCAACTCGGTGACTTTGAATCTATTATTATCGTCATTTTATAGATGAGGAAACTGAGATACAGAGACTTTAAGCAGCTTGCCCAAGGTCACACACCTCTCCCGATTGACAGAGCTGAACCTGAACCCAGGAACCACTCACATTCCACACGGAGCCTCTTGGAAATCACCCGTTTTTGTCCTCGTCACAGTCTTTGCTGTCCCCGGTGTCCCCAGGGTTGGTTTCCGTGGGTCACTCTGCCAGGGGAGTGAGCCCTGCAGTGTCTGATGCTTCGGGGGAGAAGGATTGCCTGGTTACATCTGTCATGGCTCCAGGGAAGGGCGCATCCTCTGGCCGTGTGGGCGCCAGGCCAGCCTGCTCTGCGGGTGGCTCTTCGCCCAAGCCCTCTGGGTTCGGCCCAACCTGCACCTGTCCCAGCACCGGGAGCCTCATTCCTGAGCCTTCCCTGGGCTGGCTTCTGCCAGGAGCCTCTCTGCGGACCCTCGCTGGGGCTCGCTCTGTTCTGTGAAACCAGCTGCCCCCCCCTCATCCGTTGTCTGCCCCTGTGTGCTGTGGTTTGGGTACCATGAAGATGGCTTTGTGTTTGCGTTCATCCTCCTTGTGAGGCGATTTCTAAGAGAAGGATTAGAGTCATCTTTACTTTGACACCTTAAATCAGAATGCTCCCGTTAAGGTATTTTTCAAAGGTTCTTCAAGGCATTAAAAATAGATTTATTTTCCCTAAACAAAAACCAGAATATAATAGAATTGTATTTTATTAGGAACATAGAATTTGTCAAAATAATGGCATTGTTCATTCTTTTTCTTGAGCCGTTTGTTTTGTTTAATTTTTTTCTCCTAATAGAAATAAATTATCATGTCTGAAAGTAACGTAGACGCACAGAAAACACTGTCTTTGGGGTGTAGTTTTGCTAGGGAGGAGGGGAGAGGGATGTGGGTGTAAGGCAATAACTTCTTTGGTAATAGTGTCCCAGGGAAGAAGCTTCGAGCCGCATCATGTCAGAATGAGAGTGAATGAGCTCATTACTGAAGGCCTGGGCGAATAAATATTTCCGTAACTCTAGGATCCGTTCGTGATTTATTAATAGGTGAACCTATGGATTCTCGTGACGGACTGCTTGGGTTTGAGCCGAGCCCCGTGCTGTGTGATTCGGGACAAGTTACTTAGCTGTCTGCGCTGTGGTTGCGTTATCCGTACGGAACGTAGCACCTGCCTCCTGAAGAGCGTGCGGTGACGGAAGGGTCCAGTCCGCAGTCCGCAGCCTGAGCATAAAGAGCTCGTTGGGTCTGCGTCCCTGGACTTCTTGGTGGACCCACTGCCACGCTTGCGTGTTTTAGCTCGTCTGCATTTCCTTCCGAGGCCGACACGGAGGGGCCACGGCCTCTGCTGAGAAGTGGCCTCGTGACTCGTCTCAAAATACGGGACTGGGATGTGAGGCAGGAGGCCGGGGAGGGGCTGGGAGCAGGCTCGAGGTGTCCTAGCTGGGTGTGGGTGGGGGGAGGCTATTTTATTACAGGTTTTGGATTCTGGGACAGTGGGCACCTCATCTGTGTCGCTTCCTGATCTGCAGAGCGTTCTCGATTGCATCTTAAGCAGAGCTCATTCTTCCTGCCTGCTTCCATCTGAGTCCACAGAACCTGACTCTTGGCCTCAGGAGTACCTGGAGCCACCTGTTAGTCCTTCTCCAGGGAGGCACGACGCGGAAAGGGGGCCGTGGTGCACTGGGCAGCCAGCGGGTGTCATGTTCTAACGGGAGGTTTGGGCCCAAAGTCTATTAAAGTCATCTCCGGGATAAGGTCTGGGATGGCGTGGGAGGGTGGGGAGGGAGACAGAACACAAGAATCTACGCTGGGCGACAGTCGGGTATTTCTGATTGGGTCCACCCACACGCTCGACGCCGAACGTCCAAAGCAAACACGCGTGTGCGTTTTGCCCGAGATTACGCTGCCGGGTGTTTTTATTGTACCTCCTGGCAACCTACGTTTGGTTTCTCTTCCTCATCGTTGCTGCTTTGTGGGATTCCTGCTGGCATTTGTTGTTTTTTCCACTTGGCCTACTTAGATTTGGTCTTCTCAGATACAGAGGAAGTCGTCTCCATCCTCCGGAACTTTACCCTGGAATAAATCGAAAGGGGACAGTCTATACAAACGAGTGTTCTCATTTTCCTTCCCAAGCTCACATCCAACCTTGCTTTCTCCATAACAGCGTGCAAAGCAATATTGTCTGTCTGAGCTCTATTCGTTTCTTTCTTTGCTTCTTAAAATTTTAGAGTTTAAGGAAGTATTTATTCATCAGATCTTTAAAGCAGAAAATAATATTGGAAATAGCATTGTTGTCAGTAAGGTCTTTTGTAAATTCCTTGGTAGCAGAAATAAATATTTAATGGCTTTGTTTATATGATAATGTAAGTAAGTGTTTAAATTTGGGAAGTGTATTTTATTCATTTTATTCAAACAGTTTAAAAACAAAAGTGTAAAAACTATCTATTGTTTCTCCATTGACTTGATATTTTCACAATTTTGGATTTTCATTTTTCCCTCTTCAGGAAATTTTCTGTAGGTGGCATTTGTGACCAATTAGAGAATTATTTAGACAACGTGACCAAAGAGCTTTTCTTGTCTCCTAATCCTTAAAATTTTTCTTTTCCCTTAGTTACACCTCAAGGGGAGTCTGGATCTATAGGGTTAATTGACATTTTTCCTAGTAATGAAGGATTTAAGAGAGCAACATCTCTTTAAAAAAAGCGTTGTTATATTTTAGATTAGCACTGAGCAATAGAAATAGAATGAGTCACATATAACTTTAAATTTTATAATAGCTACATTAAAAGGAAAAGAAACAAGTCAATTTCAGTAATATATTTTATATAACCCAATATCTCTACGATAATCATTTCAACATGTAATCAGTATAAAAACTATTAATGAGATTATGTCTATTCTATTTTTCATGTAGAGACTTTGAAATCGAGCACACATCAGTTCAGATTAGTTACTACCATATTGGAACCCTGCTCGGGTTTAGACTGTTCTGTTGAGGGTTGTGGTTGAGCTGCATGCTAGCCCCGGAGGGCTTGTTAATGTGCACCCTAGAACCTTGGATAAAAGGTATTTTAAAACCTTCCTATTTGGAAGTAATTTCAAACTTACATCGAAGCTGCAAAAAAAGTAAAAAGAATACGCAGTGTTTCTCACATTCACTTATTTTTAACCTGTGCCTACTTGCTCCCGGGTTTGTGTGCGTGCGTGTGTGTGTGTCCCTCTCAAACCATTTGAGAACGTATATCTTGATCTATTACCCTGAATACTTCAGCGTGTGTTTCTAAGAGTAAGGGCCTTCTCTTGCATAACCACAGTAGCACGGTTACTGACTCCAGGAGAGTTAACATTGACGCAGTACTTTAATGTGCCATCCGCCCCCACTTCTGTCACCTTTTCCCTCTAGCACGGGGTCTAGTTGGGATCAGATGTTGCATTTAGTTGTTGTGGATCTTTCTAACTACGGAACAGTTCTTCAGATTTTGTCTTTCACGACGTTGACATTTTAGAACACCCTCCTTCTCTGCATTGGGGGTTTCCTCATTTTTATTGTTATTATTCAGGTTATAATTCAAGTTAATTGTCCCCAGCCAAATACTCTGTTTGTGATGTTGGATGTTGTCGCCTTCTCAGGGAGTCACGTGGAGGCACACAGTATGTCTGGCCCCCTGATATCTCCATTCCCCTCACTGCTGATGTTAATTTTGATCACCTGGGCAAAGTGCGGTATGATTTCCCTGCTGTGTTTTCCCCTTGCATTTGATAAGCAGTCTGTGGGTCACACTAAAACTATGCAGATACCCTGTTCCTTATCAAAATTTTGCCCTAGGTTTATTATCCGTTGATGATTCTTGCTTGAACCAGTCTTTACTATGATGGTTACAAAATAGTGACTTTCAACTTCAGTACTCTCTCTACAGAATATTGCCAAGGGACATTCTATATAAATGAGTGCTCCCATTCTCCCCTGTTCGTCCATCATCCATCCATCTATTCATTCATCCATCTATTCATCCATCCATCCATTTCTTTACTCTCCATCCGTCCATCATCCATCATCCATCCATCCATTCATCCATCCATCTTCCATCTATTTCTCCATCCCTCCATCCATCATCCATCCATTTACCTATTACCAGTATGAACTCATAGGTTTCAATTTTTTCATTGTTTGTTTAACATAATTATACCCAGTTTTGCTCAAATTGTTCTCTACGTGGCCGTTGGAAGCTCCATCAGGTTGTTGTCCCTTTGGTGCACCCCAGTCACTGGGGGTACCTCTACTTTCTGACATAACAATATGTTCCGGCAGCATCTTGTATTCACCCTGCCCCAGGTCTGGAAACAGTCATATCTCCAGAGAGAAATGCTTTTGCTTAAGGAGCTGGATGTGGTGTTAGAAACCAGTATCTGGCTCTGTGTTCATTGTTACTGGGCCTGGTCAGGAGACAGGACACACAGCAGGTTGAACAGGGAAATTTTAATATGAAGAATTATTAACTGATAGAAGAGTAACTATAAGATATGAGGAAACTCTATATGGTACCCTAGGGATGAGGGAGAGGACCAAAGGAAGGACAGGCTTGGATGGGGTTCTGATCTCACGGGAGAAAGGCGTACTTCATCCCAACAGATAGCAGAGCAGTTTGTCACCTTAGCTAGACTGGAGCAGGTCTGGAGGCAGGTGATAAACCATCCTCTGGAGGACAGGGAGGGCAGCAGGAGACCACCAGCTGGTGGTGTGGTATGTGGGGGCAGTCTGTGTACAGGCAGGTGTCACGGTCTCTGGTTTCTCTGTGGAGGGCACTGTAGAAAGGTCACTAGGCCAAGGCTGGGAGGTCACAGGACGGACGGTTCTGAGCCAGTGACTGCGGTAGCATCTACTGGATTTCCTCACACGCAGCATCCCTCACTCCCAAGACCCCTGGGAAATGCAGGATGCCTTCATCTTTCTACAGCGTCCCTCCAGTGCCTTCTGAGAAAGCTTAACTCCGGGCTGCCATCAAGGGAGAAGCCTGAACAGTTCCATTGTTTACTGCTCTGCAGTAAAGGTTGCATTTGGAGCTGGGAGCTAATAAACACACACATACACACACATATATTTTAGAAATCATGAGTTTATGGTAATATTTCCAATTCTAAATCACCCCCGTGGCTTTATTTTGCCTGTTTTATTGAGACATAGTTGACAGATAACATTGTATTCGTTTTGGTCACATATATTTATATATTTTTTGTCCTCTGCTTTCCACTCATGGTCTGGAAGTGACTCCTGTCAGCTCCTGCAGATCATTCTCATCCTTCTTTACAGTTCCCAGTGCTCCATTGTGTGCATGTACCAGAGTTTATTCAAACTGTCTCCAAGTCTGAATATTTAGGAGGTTTCCTGGGACTCCTGATGATAAACAGTGCTGCAGTGAATAACCTGCATGTACGTAGTTTGTGTTGTTGGAGGTGTACGTTCAGGGTAAGTTCTTAGAAGTGGGATTACTGTGTTGGGCTGTGAAGAGTTACGTGGTGGTGTTAGATATTGCCATTTCCCTTCCATAATGATTGAATCATTTTACATTCCCTCCAGCGATCTATGGAAATACCCTTTTCTCCCACAGCTTCCTCAACAGAATGTATGATCAAGCTTTAAGCTTTTGCCAGTCTGCCCAATGAGAAATGACACCTCAATATAGTTTTAATCTGGATAGCATTTATTTCTAGGTGAAGTTGAACGTGTTTTCAAATATTTAAGGACTACTTTTATACCTTAGGAGTTCTCTAATCCCGTCTTTTGCCCATTTTTTTCTCTAGGCTTTTTAAAAACTTGGATTTTTTCAGATTTTAAAAGTTTTTTAGGTTTATTGAGGATATTAGTCTTGTTTGTGATATGTTTCACAGATATTTTCTCTCAGTTTGTTATTTATCTTCTGACTTTGCTTATTGTATTTTTTTTGCTATGCAAAAGTTTAGAGAAATTTTTATATAGCAAAATTTATTAGTCTTGTATTGCTTCTGGATTTTAAGTCATAATTGAAAAGCTTTTTCCTACACCATCGATATAGAGGAAATCACCCATATTTTTTTTTTTAGGTTCAGGAAGAGACTCAACAGAATACTGCTAGTAAGAAAATCAATATATCCTTTGTATTATTATGGAATCTTTCATCCATGGCTTTCTTACAGCAGGACAAATGGTAATTAAGGCAGATTGGTTTAAACTCCTGCAAATAGATAAAGAACAGAGAGATTGCCATTTGGGTAAATTCAGTGACAGAGTTGAGAATGTAACTCATTTTTAAGAAACTCCCATTCCTTTGTCTATTGTGAGTCAGTCCCTAATACCAGCCTATCCACTCCTTCTGAGATTCTTACCTGTTACCCAGGCCCTTTTGGTTAAGGCGGTTTCTTCCTGATTTCGTAGAGCATTTTGCCAAGTCTCATGACCGTCTCAGAGCTCTGCCGTGTTATTGCAGGGCTGATGCTATCTGGAGAGAGGTCACAGGCCATGACATTTCTTAGCCTGTTCTGCGTGCCCCTGGCCGAGGAGAGACTCGGGATAATGATGATCTCTCTGTGCGGGGCGGGCGGGGAAATACGTCCTCAGATCCCTTTCTCGGTAGAGATTGTGTGAAAAGCCCCATCTTCGAATGAGCTCACAGCAGTCCAGAGGCTGGGGGACAGCTGCTCCCCTCTGTTACGGAACAGTCGAAAACAATGTGTTAGTGACGCAGTTTCGTGCAGTGAAAATGGACACGGGGACCAGGGAGCGATGAGCTGTGTCTCTGAAACTCCCCTAGTGATGAAGGGCTGGAAAGGGGGAGGCGTCTGTTCTAGCTCTGGTGCTCACTGGCCGTGCCACCCACCGCCAGCCGCTTCCTGGCCTTTAGCTTTGCTGGTCTCTGAGACCACCTCCAGCTCTAAGCTTCCAAATTCTATTTCCTTTTCTCCTTTTAATATACATAGTTGCTTACATTCTGCAAACTGCTAAGCACTTTTGAGTCTTCATCCTTTTTTTTTGTTTTTAAACTAAACATTCACTTCCTAAACATTTCTTTTTGAACATTCTTGGTCTTAAGAGTATTGCTCAGAGAAGTTGATTGGTATTCGACATTTCGTCATTTCCGTTTGAGTGTAAGCTACGTGGAAGCGGGCTTGGTTTTGCCGCCTTAAATGAAAGATAGCTAGTGTATTTCTTTCTGGAGTAGCTTAGTGCTACAGGGAAAAACAATTCTAGGGGCTTAGTGACATGAAGGTAGGCCCTGATGTTTCAATTTTTTTTTTTTTTTTTTACCATTTAGACCAGTAACTAGACACTGTCTCCTGGACCTTAATTGTACCTTCTGCAACTATGGCCAAATATTATGAAAACTCATTGTTGGGTGCAGAAAGGATTGGGTAAAAGTGTGGCTTGATTCTTATAGATCTATTCCAGTCACTTGGAAAAGCACTCAAAATAAGGTAATGAATTCCTACCGAAACCATGTCCAATATTAGTCTCCCATCCCACACCCCAGCGTATGTTCTGTTTACTTGTATAATGGGATCTCCTTCACGTCTGAAGAATGGAGAATTTAATTATTAAAAAAATTAGTTCCCAACTTGTATGACATTTATTGGGAGCATATGACCCAGTTGTTGAGCAGGAATCTTATTTTTTTTTTTATGTAGGAAAATGGCCAGTTAAATTTTCACAGATGTGACCCAGAGCCAGATGTTCCCTTGAGGTGGCCAGGTCCCTTTGGTAACGATCAAGAGCACGGAGCAGTTCATGCTGCCACGTGACAGTCCGCGGTTATTGTAGATTTAGCTTAATCTGGAAGGGAATGCCAAAACTTCCATTTAGTATGAAATTCATTCAAGTTCCAGGCATTTATAATAACTACTATAAATGGAAAGCTTTTTTCTAGAATAAATTTATTCCTGGAAAGTCAACTTTTCATATTTTTTCCTAGTGAAGATGCATTGTGATTTACTGTTGACATTTAAAAAAAAAATAAAAATACCTGTGTAGACCGTTTCGACCCTAAGTTTTCATTCAACTCCTTTGAAAAATACTAAGCATTTTCTTTGTGCTAGCCGCTGTGCCGAGTGCTGTAGGGGTGAAGATGATGAACACAGATTTTATTCATGACGGTGTGTATATGGCTGCAAGTACTGAAGACTGCTTATATTGGCTGAAGCAATTAGTAAAAGCAGTGTATTGGCTCATGGAACTGAAAACATCCAAGGAATGTCAGGTTTGAGTCTTTGCGACCTGGCGTCGCCATCTCTCTGCTTCTCTGTGGGCTTCACAGGCCGGCTCCTTGGACATGGGAACCTCAGGCTAATAGTCCCCAGTTCTCCTTCCAATGAAAAAGGGGACTGCCCTTCTCTAGGAATGGTGCTGGGCTTGACGCGCACGCATGCGTGTGTGCGTGCGTGCGTGCGTGCGTGCGTGCGCGCGTGCGCGCGTGTGTGTAGTTACTCCTGGGTCCAGACTGGAACCAGCACAGCCAGAGGGAGTGCAGAGCCAGAGGGAGGCTCTGATTGGCCAGGCCTGCAGGGGTGGGCGGGGTCATCCCTAGGTGTTTCTCAGGGGAAAGACAAGGCTCCGCCCATTCCGGGGTGATGGGGTAAACCGCGCCATTGCCTCCCGCACAGCCTGGTGGAGGAAGAGGGACCTTGCACAGCCATAGCAACGAAGGGTGGTGCTGCTGTGGTCGAGAACCCCCGGCCAAAGTGGGCACACCAGCGGGAGCGCGTCCACACTTAAAGTGTAACGAATAACAATAAAAAGAAATGGACGCTTGAAATGACATGTTTAAAGGAAGCGTCATTTGGTGAAGGAACATGGCAGTTATGAAGGAACATGGCAGTTAGCCTTATTTTGGACTTTCTCAGGAAGCAAACCTGTCGAGCCAGCGTCCGACCACTCTCTGGGCGGAGCTGGAAGAGAACTTCGTAACTGTGAGCTGAGGCCGGCGCAGGCTGGGCAGTGAGGTCTCACTTCCATATCCCCAGGGGTGCTGAGCATGCATTTCCATATAACTGGGGCTGGTTCAGTACTGTGCAATGGAGCCATCCCCCTGACTGATGTCGCACCTTCTGTAGGGGAGACTGGTGAGCAGGGGGCAAGGTGATCCTAACTGCCCCAAGGCAAAGCCAGGACTGCCAGGGGACCAGAGATGGAAAAGGGGACTTTGTGTATGGAGGGGAGATCACAGGACATTCCTGGACAACGTGGCCTCTGAGGTAGGCCTTGATTATGGCCAGGGTCCCTCCTGACAGGGAGGGAGCACTGCCTCCCGGCCCCTGTGACCTCCCCTCGTGGGAGTCCCTGAGGACTGCTTCTCTCATGTAGCTCTAAGCACTCTGGGTGGGAAAGGGTTCCCCACACTCACCTATAAGGCTGTCCTGACAGGTGTCCCAGGCTCAGGTGGGTGAGAGTCCCCTGCTCACCTGGGAGGTGTCACAGAGCTCAAGGAGCATAATCTAGTGGCCAGGTGCATTTAGTAGATCTACCCGCGAGTGCTAAACTCAGCTCACTGTGAGGACAGAAGCAGGAACGTGGTCTGACTGGACCTGGGGGGCAGCCGCTTATCCTTTGGTGGTGTCCCCCTACCCCCCCCGCGATGTTGAAACTACAGTGGCCGCTAGTAGGCATATTCAGAGAGCTGTCACTTTATTTGGTGGGGTCTTGGTAATTTGGTGACTAGTGAAAGTGCATTTTTCTCAGAAAGTTTATCAGAAATTGTTTTGTATTTTAGTCTCTAGAGTCAATAAACCTCAAACAGTAATGTAGACATTCAACTTATAGGGCCACTCGTAGCTGTTGAATACAAGTCATGTTTACTGAATTAAAACCTCATTTAGTTTGTTAAGTTTGTTCCTGAGTCACTGAGTACACCCTCTACTGTGCACATACCCCTCCTCTATATGTGCGTGTTGGGGGGTGTAGGGCAGGGTGGGACACACACGTGTGCACACACACAAGATTAGATGGGTGTCGTCTCTCTCAGAAGTAGAGGTCCCACAGAGGAGCCTGGGCTTGTTCCCCAGCCCCCACCCCTCCTGCACTGGCCCTGCGCTCGCTGCGAGTGTGCTTTTCTCTACATCGCCATAAGTGGTGCTAGTTTTAGGAGTCTTCTCTTAGCCCTGTGTTTTCCCTGAAGTGTGCCAACCACTTGGACTGACGATCCCAGAGGACCCTTCTGCTCTGGCACTTGGTGACTGCAGTCACTCGCTGCTCATTACTTGTAGCACCTGCTGGGCATAGAACTCATGGCCTGTTAGTATTTTCAGGGACGGATCTGGTGGGTGTTGTTTGAGTTAGAGTCTTTGAGGGACTGCTGAGTTGCTAGAGATGGCAGGAATGAATAACGACTGAAGAGTGGATGCATTTTAAGGCTATCTCTTGTTTTGAAAGCATGCTTAAAGAAATGTCAGGTAGATTTTTATTTTTATTTTCCTAGCAAACGGCTTTTTTTGTTGTACTTTTTTCCAAAAATAAGCCATCACTGTAAGATATGGTTTATATAGCTTTCAGCAAATTGGAAATCCTTATTTTCCTGCACTGCAAGGGGAATTGACATGAATAATATAATCCTAAAGCATTACAGTATTCCAGAGTATCTTCTGACTCATTAAAGAAAGATTATCTTAAGCATAGTTTTTTAGTTCATTATATTGTTGCATCATAATTAATTGAAAAGGAGAGATCTGTATATTTCATATACATGAGAACATTCTCATTTAATAAGTAATAACAAGACTCATTAACACACACATGTAAGTATGTGTATTTTCATGTATAGAGAGTCCCGTGTCGTATGCCCCTGAGCCACACATGCTCAGACCTACCAGGCTCCTTGATGACGAGCAGAGTGAGGAGGGCTGCTTGGTGAGGCCTGCTCTCGCAGCCGCGGCCGGCCGCTCTTCCTCCTCAGCCTGTGGGCCAAGATGAGAGGCGCTGGCCCTGGCGTTTGTGTCCGCGTCCCCAGCTCTGTGTCGGGCCTGTTCTTGAGGCCGAGGCTGCTCCTGAGAGGAGGTTAGCCACAGTGACAAAGGCTGTCTGTGAACTTGAAAAGGAGTTGTTTCATTTACAGTTAATGGTCACACATATTGTGTTCTTAAGAAATAAATACTGGTGGCATTTCATGGGAAGAACTCTTGGTAGGTGTGTCCCTTTAATAACTGACTTACTATGGTGTTTATGGACCCACAAACTTAGCTGCTTTGTGTAATTTGGATTGTCTGCATTGATAAAGTTGGATTCATCATTTGGAAAGATTAAGTTGCATCTTTTCATATAAATGTACCGTTATTTGTTTAAGCATTCACTCATCAGGGGCATTTAAAAAATGTTTTTAAGTTTTCCATAAAATAAATAGTATGTTGCTCCCTTTGTATAATTCCTTGGGATTATTTTTTTGGAGCTGAAGTTTCAAGTGGGATTAGTAGGGATTAAAGATTTGAATTATTCAAAAGTTTTATTGTATATTTCCAGATTTCTTTTCCAGGAGGACTGGCAAAATGATGAACACCAGATTTTTAAAAAGACTTCTGGAATTTAGAATTTCTTTTTGGCTGATTAAGAGGTATCAAGTAGTATATTATGGTTTTAGTTTTTATTTCTTCATACAAGAATTAGGTTGAAATTTTAAAATAATATCGATTTTTTATATGGACTGATATTGTTTCTTTAACTTTTGAGATATAGTAAATTTTTATATGTTGCGTTCATCATGTTTTCTCTATTAAAATATTGGGTTTAATAAGGAAAGACAAATAAGACTTTTCTACTTTTCAAAATATTCTTTGGTATTTGTGCCTACTTAATTTTACTGATAAATTTGACTATCACTTTTTTTTTACTCCTAATAGTCAGGGCTGCAGAGAGCAGATTCTAGCTGATAAAAAGAGAGAGAGAGAGAGAGAGAGAGAGAGAGAGAGAGAAAAAGAAATTCAGGCTCCAAATAAGGGTGAGCCCGCTAGAAATCTTCACGTGGGGTGTAGGTCGATGCGTGGCCCGCCGTCCACCTGCCCCGCCGACGGCCTGGCTCCCGTCCTGCGGCCCCGCACACCCCACCTCCTGTGGCTCTGCCATCATTTTCCACTGGGGACGTTTCAGATATGAATGTTAACTGGGCTTTTGTCTCCACCGCTGTATGTAGTATTGTAGATGGAATCGCATGCATCTCTCCGTTTGTCTCTACCTCCCATGGGGGGGTTTTAGAATTTTCTTTAGGTTACTTAAATCTTATTTTAGTTAATGGCCCCAAATTACTCTGACTGCAAATGCGATTGCTTTACAATTTCATCTGTAGGTCCTATAGCTCTGTATGATTAATTGAAAATTTTGAAGCCACAGAACAATAAACAGATGGAATACGTATATATATTTTAGTACTTTGTAAGTGTGCTTAGTAAAATCAGTCATGTGCTCTTTTCTACTCTACCTGAAATGACCTTTCTGACCTCCAGCTGTAAGTTTCCAGCTTCTTTAATTAGTTCAGGCGGCTCTTTATTGAGTGCTGTCTGGGGACCGACATCAGGGACGTTAAAATGCTGATGTGCTCATTGGTGCACACGTGCACAAGCAGTGGTACTTGTATTTTCCATCTTTAAATTTTAGATCTTTGAGAAGAGATCATGCTTAAAGTCTCTGTGAGCACCAAAAGTTCTTTTTTTCCTTGAGGTTGAAACAAAATCTCTAACAATAAAACTCTTCTGAATAAAGCCTCCGACTGAGATTCTCTGAAGTCGATTTGTTTCATGTGGGCACTTCCTGAGAATGTCTGAGAGCACCGTCGTCTGACTCAGCCGCGTGTTTGCTGTGGAAATTGGCTCCAGAATCTTGAGGGAGCTCCTCCTTGAACCAGGACGCTGCCTCCTTACCCCAAAGGCCCTCGGGGTTCTTCACCGGGCTGTTTGCTAAGGAGCACCTGGGGAATTCGGGGGTGGAGGGTGGGATGGGGGCGTAATTATATCACGACTGTACCTGAGGGATTTTACTAGAAGATTATGATGTCTTTATTTTCCCCAGTATTTGCACGTCTCCTTTGAGCAAGGTATTTAATCATTGCTGAGTGACAGAATAAGTGAACTAGTAGGATAGAAGCTAAAGTGTGAATAACTTAGGTGTTTTAACTTCTTTTAGTTCATCTCTAAGGCATTTGGAGAGCAGCTAGCTATGCGATGCCATTGAGAAGCGGGGGGCCATGGGTGCACGTTCTGGTTGTGACAGGCCAGCGCTCTCTGTCCTATGTTACCATATTTGCTGACTGGAATCACCATGAACAGATACAAAACTGCCCTCTGTCAGACTTCGGAATATATATATTCAAATATATATATATTTGAGATGGCTTATCAAGAAATGTGGAAAAAAGAGAAAACATTTGTCCTCAAGATGCTCATTGTCAAGTGTAAGTAAAACTGCCAAACAGTGAAACAGTGCTTGTGTGGGATTGTACACAAGGTGTTTTGGAGGCAGGGAGGGGAAGGTGGGATTCTTCAGGGGATGGTCCAGACCAGCGAACTGTAAGCAGTTGTGCAGTAAATAGAAGTCAGTGAGGAGACTCATTTGTCCAAGAGGCAGCGAGCGTAGTAGGGAGGAAGGGGACAAGGAGGCGGGGCATCGCGGTTGACGGCAGATGTTGCGGGCGAGAGCGGTGGAGTGACAAATGCAGGCCATTCTTTCAAGGAAGTTTGACTGTGAGACCAGAAATCCAGGGCAGGTGCGTGCTTGGGAAAGTCAGGGTCCATTCTTAACAACTTTAAGGTCTTTTTAAAAAAATATTTTATAGGTTGAGGGGCTGTTTCAGGCTAGATTTTAGGTAGAAAGGATTGATGGGCAAAGCCTCCAGAAGATCAGCAGGTGAGACTTTGAAACAAAGAGAAGCCCCTTTCTCTGAAAGCAGAGGGACAGGGTTGGAGGCTGGATGCACTTGCGGATACGTCCGTTTGAGGATGAAAGGCAGGGGACAGGGCGGAGGAGCTGGCCTACGGGGCGTGGTGAAGCTTTGAAGGAGCTGCTAGGAAACGGGAAAGGGACCTGGCCGAGGAGGAGTAAAGGACAGCAGAGAAGAGCTAAGCTTCGACACTAGATGCCATGCAGTGGTCCTAACTGGAGAGGCTTTTCTTTCTCCAGCTGTGCCCAGCTTTTCAGAAAACCAGAGTTTTGTCACTGATACTGCACAAGATAACTAACTGACCAGGTTACCATGCTCTTCAGTCTTGTCACTGCAGGGCATTACTGCACGTGCTGGCAGGTGTGGTATTGACTGACCTGCATCCCCCAGCTCCCAGGGAGCAGAGCATCTGGGAGTGGGCGTCGTGGCCTTTTGCTCCCTCCCCGTCATGCACTGGGGGTGAGATTGGTGGGAGTTGTATTTGTGATTGACTTTGCAACTCTCCAAATAGAGGTTTTGTTTGGCTAGAAATTACAGCCTTCTGCTGAATCTGCTTTCTCTCCACCCACCCACCCCCAGCTTTATTGAGAGACAGTTGACATAGAACATGGTGTAAGTTTAAGGCATACAATGTAATGATTTCATAGATGTATATATTGCAAAAGGATCACTACCAGGTAAGGTTAGTGAACCATCCATCATCGCACATAGTTACAATGTTTTTCAGTGGTGAGGACTTTTGAGATTTATTGTTAGCAACCTTCAGACATACAGCACAGCATTAACTAGTCACCGTGCTGCACATTACACCCCAAGAACTTACTCATCTTATAAATGGGAGTCTGTGCCTTTTGACCGCTTTCCAGCATTTCCCTCCGCCCGCAAGAATGTGCTTTCATTCATGCAAATGCATGAAAGGATGGGCAGTGGGTGTCACCCAGCAGTCGGGCAGAGGGCTTACGGGGTGGGGGGCGTACATCTGAGCTGTGGGATGGGAGTCACTTTTGTGGTCCATCTTCTAACAGGCGTTTGAAATGGAAATCTTCACATCTTGTTGGAGGACCACACTGAGAACATTCTCCTTTCCAGGACTCCATATTGACATGTAAAGCACATCTGAGATCCAATATGACGGTGACCCTATTAAGGCTCACAGGGCCCCAGATGCCAGCAGTGCCTCCAGATTAGTGGAGAAAGCTGTGGTTTGTGCTGCTGTTTTTACTAGCCCTGCGAGCTACTCCTTTTGCTGTGATCCTGTGCCCAGAAAGGGACTGTCTCCTAGAACCTAAACTGTGACTCTGGTTAGAGGTTGACACCCTCCCTCCCTGCCCCGGCAGAGGACTCCGCGTGGCCCAGGCACCAGGGACTTCTGCACTGGCCTTTTTCAGTTGCTGGGCAAAGCGAGGCGGAGAGCTTTCATGTCCTCCTTTGCTGCTTGTTGGACTCTCTGGCCTCTTGATTTACTTCTTTGTAAACTTCGGACCTCAGTTACTTGTCAGAGTCAAACGCATGAGTTTCTGGAGACCTGGTTACGCCACTTGGTAAGGAGGTGAGGTCTGGCGTGTCACTGAACCTTCTACACCCAGTGTTCACTTCTGGGCACTAGGTTATGGTTCCATCTGTCCTGCCTTCTGCGTGGGAATGCCCTGGGCGTGAAGTAAGCGGTCTGAGCAAAACACTGCACATTTCAAAGCACCGCACAGAGCTTGTTTTCAGTGTTATGAAGTCCAGAGAATACACTGATTTTCAACTTTCAGCCTTTCTCATTGCCACCCCAAGATCGGTTTCTCAGAATCTTCTCTGTAAAACCACAGAGGGGTGCAGGAAAAAGCTACTGAGACACTTGGAAAATTTTTAAACTAAAGACTTTGTTAAATCACCAAAGCAGCATAGCTGTATACTGTATGAACAATTTGTAGAGGCAAAGTGATTTTAAGTGTATATTTTACAGAGTTGTGCTCAGAATGCTCTATGCTCATAGTACCAAGGCATTTTATTTAAACAAACCTGTTGATCCTCATGGTAGACTCTGTGTGTGTGTGTGTGTGTGTGTGTGTGTGTGTGTGTGTGTGTGTGTGTGTGTGTAAAATTGTATTTGCATAGGTTCATCTGGGAAAAATTTACTGACACACCTGGATGGATAGTACACCTTGCGTAGGCAGTCAGCACCTGTTTTGTGAAGAGAACTTCCGGATGGAGCATTTCTCAGTGTCATTCTGGGTAACAAGAGATAAATGAATTTGTGGGTTCTCACAGTAAAGGGAGTGTCCTTTATAGGCTAGTCACATCTTAGCGTTAGGTACAAAAAGATCTATAAGAAAAGGCCATGTACAGAGCTCTTACTTGAGGGTGGGAGACATAGCTGCCCCTAATATATTGTTTTCATGTAGGTTTTGGTGCCATCTGCCCTCCCCTAAGAAAAATGGTGTCTCACTGTTTCCAGTGGTGCGTGCTGATGGGACTCAGGGAGACACTCCCTCTGTTTAAAAGGAAAAAATTCTTTCTTTGACAGTCATTGTTCTTCCTTCCCAGGTATATCAAAGGCAGATAATATCATCTCCAACTTGTAAATCAAAATTTTTTAAATGCCCAGAATTTATCCTCTCTCCTCAGTTAAATAGATGTTGGCACAAAAGGGTCGCATGTTGTCTAACTATGTGATGCGCTTCTCTGTGGGCCTGGACCCTGCATGCTATCTCTTGGTTTCTTGTTTGTTCTTGTCCTTTGCTTTTCATTTCATCTGGACTTGGGGACTCTGGCTGTTAGGCTCTGCTGGACCTAAGAGTCAAAATTAGTGTTTTGATTTTAATAAAATAAAGCTACTGAAGCCTTTGCATTCCTCCTTGTCTTCCTCCAAAACTGTGAGGTCTGCTAGCGTGAGCACACGGAACGGGAATGACAGATGTCATGGTGGCACCCACTGTTCGTGGCTTCTTCATTGCGCTCTGTATTCTTAGTGTCCACCTGTCCGTCTTGGAGTGTTTGGCAGGGTCCAGTGAAAATGGAAACCTGCAGGAACTGACAGACGCTCAACCTCTTCTGGGTTTGCAGTCTCTAATAAGAATATCAGTGTCTGCCGAAGAGAATGTATTATGTGTCATGTGCCTTAGAAATAATTTTTCCAAGTTGATATTATTTTTCTTTCTGAGTGCTGTAGAGATGGAATAGAAAAAGGATATTGTCAGCATGCACTGGCAGCAACTAGAAGGTGGCATTGATGATGAATTGGGTTCTGTTACAAAATGAATGGGTAGCAATAACCAGAAAATTGGGTAGAAGGGGAAGAAAGAAACTCATTAATATTTATTTGGCAGGTATTTGTTGCTCGTCCGTTTACTGACTGCTAGAAGAAATGGAAGATTGTAAGAATAATATTTCACAGGCTCTGAGCAGGTGGAATGGGCTTTGAGCAAATGAAATCCTCCTCGATAAGGAGCCTGCAAAAGATGCAGCCCATGCGGTTGTCCCCCCAGGAAGCCACCCAGAAATCAGCCTGCTGCTGCGTTTGTGTTGCAGAATTTCTTTTAACGTTATTGATACAGTTGGGTTTAGACCTGCTATTTTGCTGTTTTCTATTTGCCTTATCCCCTTTTTATTTGGTTCCTCTGAGCCTCTTTTCTTGCCTTCTTTTGTATTAACCAAAATTTTTTTCAGATTTTTTTTTTTTTACCTTTTATGTTGGTTTTCAGTTCAATGTCTTTGCTATAATTTTTCTATGATTGTTCTATGATTGCAGTGGTCCCCCTTATCCACTTTTCACAGTTTTAAGTTATCCTCAGTCATCTGTGGTCCAGAAATTCTCAATGGAAAGTTCTAGAAATAAAAATTTCTAAGTTTTTTTTTAATTGAAGTATGATTGACTTTACAGTATTCTATTCATTTCAGATGTATAGCATAGTGATTCGGTATTTATATAACTACGAGGTGATCACCACAATAAGTCTGCTTACCTCTGTCATCATACAGTTATCACAATTCATAAGTTTTAAATTGCGCGCCCTTCTGAGTTCATGGTGAAACCTCAAACTCTCCCCCTCCATCCCACCCCGGATATGAATCATCCTTTTGCCTGTGTACACTCCCGACCCATTTGTCGCTTAGTAGCCGGTTCTCAGATCGACAGTCGAGGTATCGCAGTGCTCGTGCTCAGGCCACCCCTGCAGTGGCCCAGCGCTGCGTCACCGTGCTCACGCCATTCACCTCGCTTCGTCTCATCACGCAGTGCTGGGTCCTGTCACGAGAAGAAGGGTGAGAGTGACCACGGTCGTGTAAGCGTGACCATTGTTCATCTTATTAGTTATCGTTGTCAGTCTCTTTCTGTGCCTAATTTGTAAATTAGCCTTCATCATCGGTGCACGTACAGGAAAAGCAGTACGTATGGCCACTTCAGGCATCCCCTGGGGATCTTGGAGTGTGCCCCCTGCGGACCGAGGTAGGGGGACGACCGTGTAGCATCCATCCAGGATTTAGCACTGGATAGCTTAGGTCACTACTGAGTGAGCTCAGCGGGGACAGGAGGCTGTCACAGAAGGGTTCCCTGCGTCCCCTCCCCAGCCCCGGTGCTGCCGCTGTGGGACCTGGCCCTTCACTCTGCGTGGGGTCGGGACTTGGGGAGGGCTTTGGGCAGGGGAATGCCGGGAGAGGCTGTTGCTGTGAACAGTACATTCCAGGTCCACCGATGATTTGAATAGAGTAGTATTTGCTTATAGTTGTCATAAGATTTTAAAAAATGATGAGTGAGTGTTTTTCACTATTTAAATAGCAGTGTGTTGCCCCTTAGCTTTGAGAGAGATGAGTCTTAAGTCCCTGAAATAGAACCTCAAAGACGCATTGAATCAGTGTTCCAGATTGTCTGACTTTTCATTAGTTTTTCCTGAACTGGTGGATTAGTGTTAAACTTCATTCAATCACAAGTGGAATCTCGAGCTCATCGCTTCTTCCTCAAATCAGTTAGCATTTTAATGTTTACCTCTTTCAGAGCTGTGAGCCGCTTATTTTCTTTTTAAAATTCATACATGTCCATTCTCCATGGAAAGATGGACTGTGTTCAAATGTGTGGATTCAAATTTAACCCTCCCTGCACTAAGGGAAATCTCTTGACACGTTAGGAGCTGGCTGGCTGTCATCACTTCCACATTTACTCCATCTTTCTAACAAAGAATGTATACTCCTCCAAATTATTCCAGTTTCCTCCTGACTTGGGAGGTTAACGTACAGATGAGTGTGTCTGTTCCATCTGCTGCTTATGGCTTAGAACATTTCCTGTCATCAACACAAAAATTTTAGGTGGCATATTCATTTTGCCTCAAGAACGTTCAGGCTCCACAGCTTTGAAAATCTCTCAGTTGGTTGAAAGTCTGGTTTGAGATTACTTTTCCTGGATTCTACGCAGAAGACCCCATAGCACCATTGAAATAGCTCCGTTGGATAACTAACTGGCCTGTCTAAAAATAACAGTTGAGTAGCATCAGCTCTTGCCCAGGGCTGTGAACTGGCGCTCTTGGCTATATGTGCTGTCTCCGACCACAGACTGGCTTCCAGTGTGTCCTGCCAAGAGATCCTTTGTAGAAAACAGCGCGCTTGTTCCAGTGACGTCTCACGCTGTCTGTGGTCCCTGACGGCACAGCAGACTGCGCCTGGAGTCTGCCCAGGTCTGACTTGCCAACGCTGAGGGATTTTCATGGTTGTGTTTAGACTTCTCTGAGCTCTTTGGCGCCCGGGGTTATAGATTGTCTCACCTAACCGGTACACAGAAAGTGTCGTCGTGTGGCGAATTCGACTTGAAGAAAGTCAGGTACAAAGTCACAGTCTGTATTAGGGAGACTGTGGAAATTAACAGTCCTTTTATTCCCTGTTTTATCACATGAAAAACTGTGAGCCCTGCTCTTGCTGGCAGTGTCTACAAGGTTACAAACAATTTACAGAGCCTAAAAGTGGGCAGGTACTTGCCCTGGGATCAAGATGTGGAATTTCTGACGTGACTTTATTAGGGACTATGTTAGGTATTGCAGACTGTGCAAAGGAGACAATGTTTGTATCTGAATCACTGTCACAGCTTTAAGGGCGGGCACCTGGTTCTCTTTTTTTAATTCACTTAAGCATGCCAGCTAGATTTTTATCTATTGTTATTTGAACTTCTGTTTCCGTTGAGGTTCAAGATATGATCTTCACATGTGTTTTGTTTTAATTAAGCCAGTGCACAATTGGTATTTGTGAACTATTTCTTCAAAGAATATATATTAAAATAGCGATATATTGTCATGCTAAAAGAAAAACAGCACCTTTGCTTAGGGAAGCACAGTTTCTCTTCATTTAGGTGCAAATTGAAGATAATTATGATTGATCAAAACTTCACTTTTTCAAATAGGTGAAAAAAATTATAATTTTGTGTTAAATATGGAGGAGATGGAATACAGCGCTGAAGGCCAGATGATTTGTCCAAGGAAATGCTCAGCGAGTGAAGGGACTAATGATAACTTCCTGTGGCATTCTAACTCCAGGGAAGTTTTAAATTTAGAAAGGAGAACTAAGAATCTGGATGTTAGAAAAATATTGCAGTAATAGTTAGGAGCTGTCCACTTGTGGTTTTATATCTAACTGGAAGTGAACTATAAAAATGTAGAAGTAAGAGGCAGGGAGAGTAGAGGAGAGAATACTGAGTTAGGAGTCACCCGACACACCCTGGTTTTTGTCTCAGCCATGAATTACTTAGGAAACCTAAAATAAGTCTTTTATCCTATCTCTCAACTTCTTGCGTTACCTTTCTTTCCTTGGGTTTTGAAAATTATTTTGCTTGAAGTATATATATGCTTTAGTATTTCCTGTAGTATCTGTCTACAGGAGGTAAACCCAGTCCTTATATTTCAGAAAATGTCTTTATTTCATCCTCACCCTTCCTGGTGATAGAATTCTAGATTAACAGCGGTTTTCCTTCAGAACTTTGGAAATATGACTATTGCCTTCCTGTCTTCATTGTGACTATTTTGAGAAGTCTGCTGCCTGTCTAAGTAATCATTCTCTTTTAACGTTTTTCACCTTTTCCCACTTTTTTTCACAATTTTCTCTTTATCCTTGATGTCTTTCAGCCTCACTACAATCTATCCAGGAGATTTATTTTTATCCATCTGCCTGGCACGTGTTGTGAGCTTTCAGCATCGAGTCGTGCCTTCAGTTGTGGGGAATTGTCAGCATCGGTCCTAATGTCGCTTCCGCCGTGCCTTCTAGCTTCTTTCTGGGAGTCGTATCAGACGTGTGTTCCTTCTCATCTACGTGTTACGATACTTCTGTCCGTGTGATCTCTCTTCTGTACTCTGAGCTTCGGTTCACTGGTTTTCTCTCTTTGTGCCTGATACTGAGTTTGTCTCATCTATTGAGTTTTAATCAATAACCATATATTTTGTGTTCAGGATTTCAAATAGATTTTTGTTTTCAGATCTACCACTTGATTCATCATCTAACTGATTTTGTTTAAAAAAAATTGGAGGGTTATTTTACTTTTCGTTATCTCTTTGGAGGTTTTAACACATGAACGTCATTTTCGGTTTGCCATGTGTTCATTTCGTCACGAGTAACTTCGTCAGGTTGTTGAGTAGTTGTCGGTCTTTCCTGAAGTCAGTTTCCCTTCTGTGTATTGGGCTTTAGTTTAGAAGCCTGTCCTAAGCAGGAATCTGTGTCCCTCTGTCCGCCCTCTCCCCTCCCTGGGAAGTGGTTTTGCTCTAGACTCAACCCCACACCAGGTCTCAACTGGAGGTCCAGCTGCTGTCCTTGGTGCCAGGGGTAGTAAGATGTGCCTATTCCCTTTGCCGGGTTCAGGGGGTGAGCTCTCTCTGCTTCCTCCTGTTCTTCTAGGTGTCGGCTTTGTCCTAGCCACAGCCCCCAGCCGTGGTCACAGAAGCCTTTGGGTTTTTTCCCCACAGGCAAAGTGTGCTTGTCCAACCGTGTGGTTTAACGCGCTGAGTTGTGCTCAAACCATTTGCCTTTGTCCCCTCCCTGCCCAGCCATGCTCCTTTGGCTGCTGCTTCCGCTCCAGGCCCTGCCTGTTTCTGAGCGGTAGGGCTGCAGCCTCAGCCCCAGTTGCCAGCCTGTTTTGGGTTCATGTATCTTATTTTTCTTGTTTATAAACATGATTTCCTTCCTTCTTCCTCTCTTACCTCCCCTTCGTTTCTCTCTCCCTGAAATTATTTGATCTATCATTGCTATCATTTGGATTAGTGAGTGGTATTTAAAACCTGGACTCATAAGACATCCTGCCCAGAAATTCTGTCCTAGTTTCCTCATCTTTACTAAGGAGTCGCTAAGTTTCTTCCAGCTCCCACCATTCTAACTTCCCCCAAGCACCAGGCAACAGGAGAAATTACCTGTGGGGTTAGCTGTTTGGCACATTACAGTTAACCCAGTCCCCTTCCATCCTGATGGATCCGGGTCAAACAAGCTCACAAATTAATTGATCTCAAAAGATGTCCAAAGTGTCGTAGCCTCTGCAGAAGTGTTTCTAGCTATTATTCGCCTTCTCAGTTATTATTTCCCCTTGCTTTTGTGGGGAAAAAACCAATAACACAAACTCTCTAAACCATAGGAGCTCCTATTGGCTTAAAGACCACTTCGCTGTGGGGACGGAGCTGGCACTGGCCCCTCGTCTCTCCCATCTGCATCCCCAGCCCTCTGCCTGCCCTCAGAGACCTGGATGCTTCCAGAAACAGCTGCTTAAGAACCGGGAACTTGTCTTCGTTTTCGACTAGGAAGTAGCAGTAGGTTTTCCAGCATCCTGTCTCTTCCAGCATGACCTAGAGGGGACTCGCAAAGGGGCAGAGAGGGACCTTAGAGGAGACTCGAAAAGGGATGGAGACAGACTTAGAGGACAGAGAGGGGTTGATCATTGTCAGTCACAAGGAGCTGGAATTTACAAGCTTCTGAAGCCTCTCCGTGGATGGTCGCTAGAGCTGTTTATGTTTTACGAATAATGTTTAATGAAGAACTGCCAAAGTTGCCGTTAAAATTTTTTGAAAAATAAATAGCTTAGCAAGGAAAGGGCCATATGGTATCTGTTTAAAACTCGAGAGACAGAGTCTATTTTTAAAAATAGACCGACGAAAAGGCTAATAAGCTCAAACCGAAACACCCCCTCCACTTTAATAAAAGTAATATTTAACTATTCGTGGCTAAATTTTAAAATTAGACTGAAGAATTTAAAGCTTTTACAGATATATTAAATTTGGCAAGAAATTCCGAGGAAATATAAATGTGATTCCAGTCCGTGGGTTCTCAGTGATTCTCCTACGGTTACCCTCCTGAGTAGAAGGGATTGCAGAGAACTTACAGTTTTAGGGGGAACCATGTGTTGCAAGAGAGGAGGTCCTGGCTCAAAGAAAAGCAGAGAAGTCGGTGATAACCGTGGGGAAAGATGGGCCCCTTAGGGGACCCTGGGGAGAAGATGGCACTACTGTGATTCGGGAGCCTGTCCTCCATCGGTGGCCCCTGACTCTGGCACGCACAGGCGCTGTTCTCAAAACCGGTGTCAGAAGTGACACGTTGCCTCTCCAGTGGAAGTTTGAGCTAGCTCCCAACTTCCTTTTGTTGATTCTGTTGCCTCGTGATTGGTTCGTCTGTAAAATAAAAGACCATCTGTAAAATCACTAGAATCTTTTTGCATGAAAGTTGTGATCATTAATGCTAAAATGATTTACAATAGGATTGAGTGTTCTCTTCCATGTAAATGCTTGATTCAGTGTCATGTCCTTAGCCCTCTGAACAGCATTGGCTAAGTCTTTTGTCTTAGTTGGAAGCATATCAGGAACGCATCCCTAATAGTCTCTGCTGGCATTTGTGAATTGGGCTAATTAGCTCAGTTGGTTAAGACACTTGGTTGGAGAGAGCAGAGCATTGCTTCGGCCCATGGGCTGGCCAGTTAATTTCTTTCAGTTTCTGAGCACAGAGCCTTGGTCCCCAAAGAGAGATGGAACACCACGTTGTTATTATAAAAACACTTCATGACTTAGGCATAGTGTGTCTGTACCATTGTCTTTAAGATACACACACACACACACACACACACACACACTTTTTTAAAGTACATAATTATGTAGTTGCCCTAAGCAGGACAGGTGAAGTTAAATTTTAAATATGTTTTTATCTTTATAGTATTTGTGCAGTATTTAGCAGATTATCTGTTCATTCATTCTGGTAACAGAATCCTTATCACGTGGTTCCAGGTCTCTGTGTGACCAAATTTACAGAACAATGTGCCATGATGTAGTTTCATCTGTTTTGAAGGTCCTTGTTAGAGTTATTATATAGTGCCAGGGAACCATATTAGGAACAATGGTGCCAAATTGCCAGAAGTGTCTCCTTTTGTATCTCATGAATCAGTTAAAAAATACAAATGAAAGGCATTGAAAGGCCTTGTCTTCCACCTCAGTGTAGCCCTTGTTTGATACAGCTTTTATTTTGTTATAATGGCTTATGATGTCATTTTACGAGGGAGGAGATCTGAGCGCTGAGAGGCGTTGAGTTAGCCTCGGCCAGGGGAGGAGGCCGGGGCAGGAGTGGCATCCCTAGCGCAGCGCGCCCATCTGGGTGGGTAACTTTGTTACCTCTTGCGTCAGGACAGCTTCACTTGAGACTTCCAAAGATGGAAGCAGACTGAGTTTCTAGTGCGTTTTTAAAAGCAAGGTGTAGAACTGTCATCGGTTTTGGAAAATCACGCGTATATGCTTCTGTGTGCGTAGACTTTCTCGAGAAGGATATAAAGACCCCCTTGGTAACCGTGCTTGCCTCTGGCTGTGGGAAGTGGCGCCGTGGTACCAAGGTGTTGGCTGAGTGAGTCAGGGAGCGATTGGCTCAGGGATGGGGTCGTGACTTCTGTTCAGCACATCTGAAAACAAAATTCTTGTTCTTTCCCGCTGGACTGGAATGAGAAGAGGATGTGGGATTCGGAGTAGCCGTCTTCCACGGTCTAACCACAGGGACTGGAGAAAAAGCCAGCGTGGAGGAGAGCAAGGAGCTGCAGTGAGCCTGGCGGGACCTAGGCTTAGGCCGCACTGAGGCTCATTCTGCTTCTGGCCCCTGACGAGACTCCTCACTGAGGCCAATAAATTCACCTTTTGTCTTTAGTTAGTTTCTTCTCCTATATGTCAGAAAATAAAATCCCAACTGGTATGGGGTGATAGCTTTTAAACTTTAGGATCACTTGATGATTAAATGTCATGTGTCTATAGTACAGTGCTTGGCGCGTAAAAAGCACTCCTTGGTAATGTTTAGAATGTTTAGTCAGAAGGCCACCTCACATTTTACTAATGACCTGCTCTAAGGGCAAGTCAGGGCTGCAAGAGAGATTATAACCAAGGGTTTAGCTCCTTTGCCTGGCACAAATTAACTCCACGTCTATTCAAGGCCAAATAGTTGTTAAGATCTTTTAAAAGTCTCTTTGGCATATTACAACCAAGAAGCACTAGCTCCGCTCAGGTTCCAGAGTCAGTTTAAATCCCTTATTGTTTTCTAATTTCAAAAAAAAAAAAATTACAATTTCATTCTATCTGCTGATTAAAAAAGAAAAGAAAGAAAGAAGGCCGTGTTGGGTGACTTAAAAACAAACAGAAACTCAACAGCAACCAAACAGGCCAGGGTTGATCAGGCCTTTGAAGATGACCCCTTGGGACCGCATGGATTTTTCACTACTTCTCCTTCTTCTCCAGCTCCAGGCAGGAAAGTCAGATCAAGCTACTGTAGGGATGGGGAAAAAAGTTTTAAGTTGTTAACACTGAACACGGAACTCATTGGATTACCTCAGAGCAGAAATATCATTGTTGATTTTCTGACATCTCAGCAGCCCTGAAAATGCCGTGTGGCACACATTTTCAAGATTGAATTGAATTAAAAATCAATTTCTATTTTGAGCATTCGGGTAGCAGGAGATAATTGGGAAGGCCTTGGAGTGTTCTCAGGAACGGTTGAGAGCCGTTGTTCTGAACAATAGAAACGAGCTCGATAGACATGACAAGCGTTTTGCGTAGACTCCAGCTAACCTGCTTTTTAGAATAGAAACGTTTCTAATGCAGATGGAGCACCCGGCCCCCATCTGCCGTGATCTTGACATTTCCCAACCCCCCTCAGGACTTTTATATGATTATCTCATCCCAGATGCCGTATTTCTAAAGCGTCATTCGTAAGTAGGATATACAGTACCTGGTTTTGGTTCAGTATTTACTGCCGCATTACTTTCACGTTCTGAAAAGGGGCGCATGCCGCCGTCGTAAGTTAGTCAGAGAACCTCAGGCACAGATAAGAAGGCATCAAGCCCACGGGCTCTCCGGCCCTCGTGATGGGAGCCGTGGGTAGCTTGGCGCCTCGGCGCGCAGTGCCCATGCCCGCGGGGTCCGGCAGGCCTGGCGCGAGCTGCCCGTGGGGCGGGTCGCGAGGAGGGCCGGGGTGGGGCTGGGGATGGGGGAGCCGAAGCGCAGATCAGTGCTGAGTCAGGTGCTTTCAGGAAGGTCTTCGACAAAACCTGAGTCTGATCGTGGCGGTAAGAGGATCACAGCAGTACTAGTTGATGCTCGTGTCGCTGTCACTGTGCTCAGCCTCTCCACGTGGTGACCCGCGGAACCCCCTTAGCAGCCTGGGTTCGGGGCGCGTGCAGGACCACCCGCGTCGTGCAGGAAGTCCAGACACGGGGGGCGAGGCCACTCGCCCCAGCCGCCCCGTCGGAAAGCGCAGCGTAGGTGCTCGTGCTCCCCGCTGCCGGCAGGCCCGCCTCCCGGGGGGACTGTCCCTGCCTTCGGGAGCTGCAGGGTGAGGGCCGCGGGAGCTTCCTGCAAAGCGGCTGGTGCGGCTCCGCTCGCAGTTCCGGGGTTTATCTCCGCGGCGGGACGCTGCCTAGCGAGATGAACGCTTTCCGAGGAGAGGACAGGTGGATGAACGGGTCACGGTAACCGTAACTCCTCGTCGGTCCTCACGGAGTTCCCCGTAGGGCAGTGCTCTTGCGCCGGCTGCCGCGGGCGCCCTCGGGGGTGTGCAGCGAGCTCCTCCCGCGCCGCGCCACGCACCACGGGGCGGGCCCCCCACGGGCGGGCGGGGAGCCGGGGGTCCTGCGGGGACCGCAGCGGTTGCCGCTGTCCAGAGCTGGGCCGGCAGACCGGGAACCGAGTCCGTGTCGGCCTGCCCCGCCGTTCGGGGGCCTGGACCACTCAGACCCTCCGGGCGCGTACGCGGTGCCCTGTAGGAAGGGGTGTAGGAAGGGGTGTAGGAAGGGGTCGGTCGCGTGGCCGCGCGGAGCCCCGCCGAGACGAGACGCTGCCCGGGAGAGATGGACGTCCCCCCGGAGCGGCCGGCGGTGCGGATGCACTGCAGACACGAAGTGTATTTGTGGATTACATCGATTTTCCAAACGAGGAAAGAAACTGGGGAAGAAGAGTTTTAGAAGTCACAGGGGACAGTGGGGTCCAGCTCCCGGGTTCGGATTCCGGCGTGGGAGTCCGCCAGCTGGGAGAGCAGAGTCAGTCGGACCAAGGAGTGGGACAGGGGTCCGCGTGTCCCCGCCTGAGACAGGCTGTCCCGTAGGTTGTCTGCATAATTCCACCGTTTTACTGTCCTCGCAGCGGTCGGGTTGTTCGTAGGCTCGCTGCCCCTCCCAGCGGTGCGCCGTCCCTGAGCACGGACGGGACCTACCCCACCGCCCAGGGACCTACCCCACCGCCCAGCGCTCGCCGCCTGAGAGTCTCTGCTTCAGCTTTTCAGCGCCGAATGTATTCATGAGCATCACCTCCTAGGACTCATTACATTTTTGTTTCAAAACAGGTCTGAAATGTAACATTTTCCCAGAGTAGCTTATTAAGGATATTTTTGGTGTGTTTATATAGTTATCAGGGTGTTATTTCTGTGTTTAAAATTGTAGCTTTGCTGTGCTTACCTAAGTGTTAAAGAAGTCAGGTTCTCAATGATAATTTAAGCAAATAAATGGAGGTGGTTTTTTTTTTTTTTTAATTTTTAATTTAGGATTTTTCTTCTTGTTAGCTGTTGGCTATTCAGTATGTGTTCCTTTTTCCGCTACTCATCAAACATTTGTTGAGTACCCACTGTAGGTCAGCATTGGTCCCCGGGAATAAGAAGCTGGATAAAAAATGGCCCTTCCATCCGTAACGAGGTGGTTTGGTGGGGAGACAGGCCCGGGCAGGTTTAGTTTAATGAGACTAAGAGAAGCATGCGAAGGTGCGAAGGCGTGAGAGGCCAGTTACGTCCTGCACTGCGGCCGCCATCCTGTGGCCAGGGGACAGCTAGGGAACCAGATTTGCTGGCTCTGGCACTGTCTCAGTTCAGGCTGCTGTGACAGAGTGCCACACACTGGGAGGCTTTTAAAAAACAAGTTTGTGTCCGTACTCCTGGAGACCAAAGTCTGAACTCGAGGTGCCAGCAGGGTCGGGTCCTGGTCACAGCCCTCCTCTAGGCTGGAGACGGCCAGTGTCCGTAACCTCGCGTGGCAAGGAGGGTGAGCGAGCTGTGTGGGGTGCTCTTTATAAGGACACTGATCCCATCCACGAGGACCCCAGCCTTGGGCACTAATACCTCCTAATACTACCCCATGGAGTGTTAGGATCTCAACACGTGCGTGTAGGGTGGGACACATTCAGCTCATTGTAGGCACTTCCGACAGCCTCCGTGTGAATGGCAGCCCCTGCTTGCCCAGGGTGGTTTCACGCTCCTGTTTGTCTGAGTCACTGTTTCTCGTTACTTTTGCTAACGCTTGACTGCCTTTCTGATTGAGATAGTATGCGTAATTACATAATGTGCGGTAGGTAAGGTAGTAGGATTTGTTAGTACTATTACATGAATAGTTGAATTTTGGTGGCAGTAGGAAGCCATTCGAGCTGCTTGTGTAGAGTGTGAAGTCAGCCTGTTAGTGAAGTATTTACCACGTGTCTGCAGCGTGCCCAGTACTGTCTGTCTTATTTAATGGGTGAGAAAAAAGCAAATAACATGAGTATCACTAAGTAACTTATAATTTACTTGAAAAGAGAAAAGCAAAGGGGTGATAATACTACACATATATGTGGCTTTTTATGTGCCAGGTATTATGCCAAGGATTATGACATGAATTTTCAAATTTAAACTCAGAAATACTATATAACGAAGATGTCCTTATTTCCCATTTGTTTACTAGACAAGGAAACAAATGCTTAGAAAAGTAACTTGCCTGAGCTTAGTTATAAGGCATCCTGTTGTTTTAAATGTGAAAGGAGTCAGCCGTAGACGTGCAGATCTTTCGGATCTTCATCTGATTGCCTGTAGCACACCCGTCGAGCCTCTGCGTCTGTGCTGGACACCGCTCGGTGTCGTGACGGACGTCTGCCTTTGAGGGGCCGGATCGAGCAGGGGGGCCGACTCCTGCATGAGCGCATTTGGATATTTTAATATGTTCTCTCCCAGTGCATCACGTTAAGTCCTATCATGGTTATTTATTGTAACATAACGACCATTCCTGCACTTAGTACCTAAAACAGCAGTTGTTCATGTAGCTCAAGATTCCGTGGGTGAGTTGTGCTGTGCTGAGCAGGGCGGCTCTTCTGGTCTCGGCTAGACTCAGTCACGTGTCCGTGGGCATCTGCCAGTCAGCTGGGCAGCTCTGCTCTGAGGATCGGCAGGCTGTCAGTCAGGCCACGTGTCCCTCTTCACCCAGCAGGCGAGCCGGGCTCGTTTTCATGGCAGCCGGGCAGGATCCCAAGGGAGAGAAGGCGAAGGGTGCCGGGCCTGTCGAGGCCTGGGCTTGGGCCTGGCACAGTCTCTTCTGCAGCTTCTATTGGCTGGTCACGGGGCACGCCCAGATTCAGGGACAGACATACAGGTTTTCCCTCTTGATAGTAACTACAGAGGGGAAGAGGATGAATTGTGGCCAGTTTTCAGTCTGCCACAGGTTTATAATAGAAATATATACCAGATGCATTGAGATTTAAAGGAATAACTCTAGGGTTTCTATCTTGGGAGCACAGTGATATCGTATACCATCACACTGAGTGATCGTGATGGGGGAGCCAGTTTTTTGAGGGAAAGATTGGTTCAGGTTGGAAGCGTTGAGTTAGAGGTGACAGTGACGTATCCAAGTAGACGTGGACTTGTATTTAATTGGAAACTTGGACTTGGCGAAGTCAGGGCTGCAGACAGAGCTCTTTGCAGTCGTCTTCCCGGAGGGATGGGTGGGACTGTGAGAGCGATTTCACTCTTAGCAGGGGAAGGGCAGACCGGCCCTAGGAGGACCAGAGTGGACGGGGATCCTCGTTAGGGGCTGGTGGAGTTATCTGGGGGAGACCAGCCTGGTGGCATGTGTGATGACGGTGAGAGTGGCTGGACCAGCGAGCAGTGAGAGAAAGACAGGACTCCTGGCTCTCTGGCTGATCCTTAGAAGGGTGGAGCCGCCGTTCACTGAGGCGGTGAAGACTGAGCACCAGCTTTGGGGCATTCGTGAGGGAGTCCTGAGTTCAGGCAGAAGAGGCAGGATGGAGATAGCGCTTTGACACTCTAGGTTTCACTGTGTATAACGGGTACTTCAAACCTGTTGAATGAGGTCGCCTAGGGGTGCTGTAATAGATGATTAGGGGTTGGGTAGGGTGGGTAGTGGCAGTAGGAATAGGGAATGGGAAACTTAAGCCTCTTCTAAAGGAAAAACGAATGGTGATAGATGTGATTTAAAACCTTAAGGAAAAGAATTTAAAGATACTTCTTAGATCTTATAAGGAGTTTGAAGATAAAAGTGGACAAGCTTCCTGGTTTCATGTACTTGAAGGTCTTGTCAGCGGACCGTTTATTATTTTCATCTTTATAGTAAAACTGTGCTCAGGTGAGATTTGAGGCTCCCCGCGGAGGTCCAGCCTGCTCTGCACAGCGCTCACCACCATCTGAACCCTTTGCTTTTGCAATAACACGAAGTTAGGAAGCGATGAGGCTGAGCAAGTGTTTCTCACAGCCTTTTCTGTGTTTAGCGGCCATGCCTCAAATAGCTCCGGTGGCTCTATATGACACTTGCTGAGCAAAACGATGCTGGAGGAAATGGCCTGGCCCAGGGTTAGTTCAGTGCTGCCCCGAGGGGCAGGGCCATTCGGTAAGCGTTGTGCATGTCTCAGGAGAACCTGGGGCCACACGGACGACTTCCTGTTTGACAAGTGCCCAGGCACGTGCCAGGCTCCAGAGAGAAAGACAAAGGTGACAGCTGTGTTGCTCTTGCGGCTTGGCTGGTGAGAAAGCCAGGCCGAGCAGCGGCATGTTGGACGTGTGAGCTGGAGGGCTGCTTCGGGGTCGCAGTCGGAGAGGGCTTCCTGAAGGGGGCCTCTGTAACTCATCTGCTCCATGTTGGGGGCATGGCCACAGGCAGGGAGATAGGGTACCAAGGGGTGGTGGTGTTTCAAATTTTCTGACTTCCTCTGTGCTTCCCAAAAAAGCAAATATAACACCATAATTTTATCCAGGGCTCTATCTTGAACTGTGAACAATTTGGCCCGGAGAAAGTGTACGATGCACACACACCATGAGTGTGGGAGGCTGCGGTGGCACCTGCGACTAGATGTAGCATTTCAGCAGAGCTCGCCAGATGGGATGGAGAAAGGCCCAGCTGAGCTCTGTGCCACATCAGGACAGACTCTGTAGCCAAGTATGTCAGCTCAGGTTTTGTCATCAAATAAGTTAGTGAAAAATACTAGGTGTTCAGAGATTTTTAGAGTTCAGACCTGTAGACGATGGATTGTGGACTTATATTCCAGACGTAGCACTCAGCTTTTTTCTTCTCCTTGTCTGGACTCCCAGGCCGGGGCGAGGTTTAGAACGTGGTGGTGAAACAGCTGCGTTTGTGGCTTGCCACGTGGGATGAATTCTGCCTTCTGAGCTATGGCAGTAAATTGATACCGAGAAGGCCGGTTCAGGTATATTTATTTTTAAATAAGGATTACATTATAATTTCACTTATCTTTCTGAAAGCTCAAGTTAGGAAATGCTTTTCGTGAAACGCCAAGCAGAGCAAGTTGACCCTTTACAGTTTGTGTTCCCCTGTGTTCGGCACCATCCATCACTTGATGATGTGCCGGGCAGGTGTCTGCTTACGCGTGTGTCACCGTTACTAGACAGCCAGCTCTTTTCAGGTAGGGAGCCTGGTATTGCTATCCCAGGCGTCCGGCACGGTAGACACTCGTGTCTGTACATGTCTGTAGGAGAAGCAGGAGCGTGGGGAGGAGGTGGGTGCACTGCGCCGGCTTCATGCTTGGACATCATGGTGTCACCCATGTTCCTCAGAAGCTTCCAGAGGCATCAGTGTGCTCTCTTGTATTAAACTAACCATCAAACAGATTTCTGGGAATTCATCTGCCTGGCTGACTGCTCTGGGGTTCAGGAAAATTCATCTGTACCTACATCTGTCTGTTTAGTTTGGGGCTCTCTCCAGGATTCCTTGTACCTGTTGATCCTTGAGAAGTGGAAGGCGAGGAACTGGTCTCAGTGCCCTGTGAAGTGACGGGGACACTAACCGTCCAGCGCTGCATGTCTCTCCCTACAAGCGGATGATGGAATCCATGCTCTCCCTTCATTTGCCATGTTCCTCCAGGCGGCCCAGTGGGCGACCAGCAGACCAGGGGTTGGTTGCCTCTTTGGTCCGCTGTTTCTTATGAGTTTCTCTTGAGTGACATTACCGTAAATCTCTGAGCCAGGTTCTCGTCTCTGCAACGACGATGATTAATGGATAAGCTCTACCTCACAGGCCTGCAGTGAGGATGAAATGAGATACTTTCGCCACATGGTGCAGGACACGCCACTTCGTAAGCCTGGGTGAATGGGGTTCCCTTTCATCACTGACAGTCCCTCCATGGTCAGTGAGACTGTGCATAGTTAACACTGGTGTTTATTGGAGAAGTTGAGATGTCATCACAGCAAGGGAAGGTGGTTAATTAGAGCAATGTCCTTTCACGTACGTGAATCCAGTACCACAGTGAATACCGTTAACCTTGGGAAGTCAAAAAGGAGATCTTGAGGGGCGAAGGGGGCGAATGAATGAGAACTAGGGTTCAGGAATCAAGGTCACAGCCCATCTAGCCCACAAGGGGTCATAAGGAGCATCAGCTGGAGCAGCATGGCAGATTTGGTTGAATCTGGGACAAAATTCACCCATCTTGTCCTGGACCATTCTGCTCAGCACCAACCCATGACCATTAAAGTGTAGAATCTAGACCCAAACCCAGTCTGATGACGTCATACCTGGGGTGCTCTTCCTGCTCCCTGCCTACTCAGTTAGAATAAGCCCACCCACCCCGTGTACATTCGACAGGCATCAGTGATGATGAAGACATTGCCTTGTGAATTCTGTGAAATCTTCCATCCTGGTTTTCTGCCCGGGACACGGGAACGACTCTCTCTACTTCTGTAGTACTGCTGTGGGGATGATAACGGGGTGGTTGAGAATGGGGTGGTTTGCTATTATTATCAAGATGTGGATACATGTCATGTAGGTTGGGATAGTGCCCGTTTCAAGGTTGTGGATAACTGATCTGGAGTGGACCTTATAAAGATGAGTAGAAATGAACCATTAAGATTATAGCATGGCAGATAAGACCTAGGATGGCGGGGTGACAGGTGAGTCCACAGCAGTGGGGAGCTGTGCTTTGAGCTTGTACTTGAAAGACCCGGGGCCACTCTGGGTGTGCAGGTGGAGCCTGAGCGGAAACCTGGGGATGGCTTCTTAGGGCACGTGGCACAGGGCTGTCCTGGGGGGTGGGGGTGGGGTGGAGTGGTAACTGCGGACCGCCCAAGGGAATTTGTGTTTGATATTTGGGAGTAAAGGATGACTCTCAGCAGGGTAGATGGGCACACTTGGTTAACCCCCTTTTAAAGAGTTCCAAAGAGGGTGACTTCTGGGAGTCAAGTGCAGCTTGGGTGAGGCTCAGTAGAAAATGAGAGTAAAAGAAACAGCTGGATTTGGCAGAGTAAATGAGGACTTCTGCTGCAGAACCAGCATCATCACAAGACTGGTAGAGGAGGGGCGTCTGATGGGACCCTCAGTCTGTTTGGTAGGGTGCCGGGGGACGGGCGACATTCTCTGAGCTCTATCTGAGCCTTCTGAATTACAGTAGTGTTCTCTTTTGTTAAAATATATTATCTCAGACATTCTGAACACATTTTTTCCTAACATGTAAAGCCAATTTAATTTTGAAAATTTGACTTCTAATAAGAACTGTATGCTCGTTTAAAATGTATTTTTATATCTTATTAGTTGGCGGTGGCTGATCCCTGAGGCCAAGCATTTTAATTTGTTTGACAGGTTATAAGCCCACTGTCTAAATTGGGTTGAGGCAACATTATCACCCCGACCAGCATGAGTGGTTGACTCCACATCCATCTGAAGTGCCAGGACTGCTGGTGCCCTTGTTGGCTGAGGCCGACAGACTCTGGGAGTGAGACATCCCCGGGCTCGTGGGACCGAGGGCCCATCTCATGAGTGTTCAGAGGGTGTTTGGCATGGAGGGACTGCAGAGTCAGACAGTCTGCGTGGGAAACTCCCCACAGGCAGCCTTAGAAATCCTAAAATTCATTCCAGATTGTATCTTCCGGTCCCCAGCCCCAGTGCAGGCTTTTAAGTGGGTTGAGTCGGTCGACTAAGATAAACAGTGTTTTCTTCTAGAAGTCAAGTACCCTCACCTGCCTCTTTGTGCTGCTGTTGTGAATGAATGTAGATTCTTGAGTAAACCTCTCGAATTATCAAGGAAAATGAGAAAAATACATGATCACCTCCTGGTCTCCAGTTCTGCTCCCACTAACATGATCAGTTTGGTAGAAATATCAGGGTCTTATGATGACAGTGTATGTAGGCAAAGCATTCTAGGACCATTCTTACTGACTTTCCATGGCATCTGGCCGCTGTCACGGACCACCTCCCTGCAGCCGGGGCTTCTGGCTCGGTGCCGCCTTGATTTAGGTTGTACCAGAAACAGTAGCCCACAGCAGGTGGTTTTCGTCAAGAAAAGAAACACATCGTGACCGACAGAGCATGTGTTCTGGAGTCAGAAGACTCTGCCTTTACGTCTTCCTTTCATTTTAGTAAATATGTCACCTTTAAAAAGCGAGCTACTTTTTAAACTTCAGATGCTTCTGTGAAACGATGATGCCACTGGTCTCAAAGAGTCATGCGGATCAGATGAATATCTATATATGGAACATATACACACAATATATAAGCATACATTGTGTAATTATACATTATAACGTATTTATTAAACATTATCATTTGGTATAGTGTTTGCTGCATAAAGTTCCTTATTCGATGTTAATTTTCATTCTCCTTCCCCACAAGTCTTGCCATCAAATACGGAAACATACAGTTCGGATTAAGTCATCCTGGAAAGCTCACAAATACATAGTTTAATATCCCGATTATAAAGATTGCAGTTGACTAGCTGAAATATTCACCCCAAATGTTGTTTTATTTAAGTCTAGCCACAACTATCAGATCGATCACTACCCTTGTTAATTGTAAGTTTGATTACAAATTTAAGGTAAGATTGGTTTCTAAATTAGAATAATAAATTTGACATTTAAGTGCTCAAACCTTAATGAAACAGTGATTTCCCAAAATTTAATGAAGTGAAACTTATCAACTAGAAATAATTTGGAGGACGTCCGATCTTTCATGATGACAAAATGAAATTTATAAGGTGCTAATAGATGTGTACTCTGGCCCAG